>CABFWO010003407.1:60417-88391 GCA_902155825.1 Timema genevievae
TATATATATATATATATATATATATATATATATATATATATATATATTCTTAAAATAGAGTAATCATTAATGTATGGGGATCAAATTTAGAATAGCTAATTCATAGGATATTCTGAAAATTGAAAAATTACACCTGGACAAGGGAATCAAAACCGGGAACTTTGGCTCAGTACACCAATGCTCTACCCACTGAGCTATACAGGAATCATCTCGTGCCCAGGGTCATTCTTCACTCATATATTAAGGCAGAGTCTATGATGGACGTGTGGAAATCGTCGGCTACAAGTGTGTGATTATATTAATATCACGAGCTATCAGATAACGCAGCCACCTTCGACTCGGTAGTTGGCTTATTGCTGCCACTTGTACAATTATTATAATTGTAGGGGATTGCATATTTAAGAATCAAATAGCCGAAGCTATTATTTATGCTTTTAGTGAGGATTTACTCCATCTAGATGTCATATTCTAAAAATTTTAAAATGACACCTGGACACGGGAATTGAACCCTTACAATTATAATAATTGTACAAGTGGCAGCATTAAGCCAACTACCGAGTCGAAGGTGGCTGCGTTATCTGATAGCTCGTAATATTAATAAAATCACACATTTGTAGCCGACGATTTCCGCACGTCCATCATAGACTCTGCCTTTAAATATTAGTAAAGAATGACCCAGGCCACGGAACGATTCCTGGATAGCTCAGTAGTTAGAGCATTGGCGTATTAAGCAAAAAGTCCCGGATTCAATTCCCATGTCCAGGTGTCATTTTTAAACTTTCAGAATATGATATATAGATGGAGTAAATCCTCACTAAAACCATATATAATAGCTTTATCTATTTGATTCTTAATTCATATGAGGTGTAAACAATGAAGTATTTATAATATGTTAAAAATTTGTTTAGTGTTTAAGCAGTTAAAAAGTGATAAAACTACATTATTTTTAATCATATATAAATATATTTCTGTTTATACCCCAATAATTATATTTTATCTTATTTTGTAGTACACAATGTCGTTGTTTAAAATTATTTTTTATAACCCAAATATACTTGTTAATTTTATTTATCTGTCCGAAATTAAAATTGTAAATATATATTTGAAATTTCTGTTTCATGAAATTTCTTGTTTTGACTGTATCGGTTGTAAAGATAACATCTACTAGCAGAACATAATATGCCAGGCGAGGCAGAGGGTCAGATAATTCCAACTAATGACACACCCAGACAGAGAGGAAGCTATGAATTTTCTTATCTGGTCTGTGTTGATGGAATGGGCTTCCCCAAGATAATCCCCTACCTTCGTAAATGTTATACTCCCTGACAAGATGATATAGACTAAAAAAATATTAGTACTTTTCATTAATGAATGCCCTTAAATAGTTCGGCTGTTTGCTTTCCTGAAATAGTTCTGTTAGTTTCTATTTCAAAGTACTTCCGGTAGTTACGGAACCAGTATTAAAATACTTTGCACACCACACGTCACACTCGTCCAAGCAATCAAAGATAGTAGAAGTGAAACCCGCTTCGGTGGCCGCATGGTTTAAGGCGTCACTCTCGCAATTGACTAGACAGCCTATGACGGGGAGATCGGGATTCAATTCCGATCGAGTGTACAAAGGGTGGTTTTACAATATCATCAGGTGACCTGGTGGTCTAGGGGTAAGGTGTCAGACTTCTGTGCTGGAGGTCCGGGGTTCATTCCTCGGTCCAAGCACAGATTTATCTGAATACCAAACCCTTCCTTCATCTCTGACAAGACGTGTATTAATCACAACTTGTGAATGTGAGGAATGCCAGGCCTCCACCGTGGTTCGGATCCCACGTTAAACTGTAGGTCCTCCATTTCATCTCACAATCACCCTACCATTGCACATTAGCGTAAGTGCGTACAACCCGAACGGGTAGTAAGACGCGGTGCTAATAATAATACTAATGTTCAGCCGTGTAAGGTATAAGGTAAATGCCCTAAAAGGTAAATACATGTAATCATTAATGCTAGTAGCTGAATATAATGGTTGATTTCTCCCCTACTACCCTTAATTTGATTTTTTTCCATTCAGCAAACCTGGTCTGTATAAAAGTACATAGAACAACTGTGCCAAGTTTCAATTAAATCGGGTATTGCGTTCAACATTTCCACCACTTAACACACATGCCAATGCAAATCGGTGTAGAACTGAGAACTCATTTCACTCGTTCAATAAATCAAACCATACGGCTTTCTTTATATTTTGTTTTACACTCTGACAATATTAACTAGATAGCCTCTATATGGAGACTACTATACGAGTACGTAAGTAAATATTTCCCACCCCAACTTGTGTTTCTCCTCTCTTGTCACCTAAGCAAGCGTGGAACCCTCCCCCCAAATCGAGGGGCCCTGTGCAGCCGCAACGTTCACACATACCCTTAGGGTTCGGCCAGACTGACAAGCGAGTGAGCGGGAAAGCGACTAGGTGGCCAGATTGGCGAGCGAGCGAGCGCGTGATTAGCAGATAGCTCTCGTTAGTTGTTGACGAGGAGGCTCCGAATCTTGGCTCAGTGAACTGAGGGGGGTTTTTGACTAGTGATTTATTGTTGTGGTTTTCTCATCCTCTCTCCAAGCTAATGGTGATTCTTATTTGTAAAGGCCTACTTTGATAATATTGAAGTATTTTAACATATCAGTTTTACATATACAGATATATATATATATAGTGGTTTATGATATTACCAATTAAATTAGGCCGTTACTAGCAAGTGTGCTAAACCTATCGATAGTAATAAAAATTTCAAAATGAGAAGTTTTCCTCGCACTCAATGAACCAACATACATTAATATTGCCTAGCGCCTGTAAACTAGACTATACCGGGTCGAGCGCGCGCGCTTGAAAAATAGATCCAGTTATATCTTTCAAGCGCGTGCGCTCAGTCGCTCGCTCCAGTCTGGCCACCTCTCATTACAACCAATGTGTTCTATTTTAGCTCGCCCAGTCTGGCCGTCCCCGTAGGGCGGCCCTGCTTTAACCGCATCAGTGACAGAATGGTATAAGGCAATGATTGAAAACCCAGGTTTCGCCAGATTTTTCAATATCTTGCTTTTTTTTTTTTTTTNTGGTCTGACCATAATTTTTTGGACGATGTGGAAATATGTTAAGAGAACTCGTGTTTAAGAAGAAGATGAAGAAAAAAGGCCAAGTTCAAGTACAAAAGGACAATAATTAGTAAATAGAAATATACAATAAATACTCTTGAAATATTTTAATCAAAAGTATGACCAACTTCTTCTACTTCTTCTCCTCCTTTTATTATTATTATTATTATTATTATTATTATTATTATTATTATGAAGTACAGGTGAGACCGTCGACCGTCGATCTCCTTAAATAATTATTATATAGTCTATTTGGTCCCTTTACTGCTCTGATGTGAAAGCAAAATGAAAAGTTTGATTTTCAATTGTATACAACAACATTTGTTGTTCTATAAATTTCCTGATATTATATTAAATACAACCCTTAATTGTTATACATTAATTTAATTATGTACATAATACTTAAACAAAGCTATAATTTATATACAACTTTTTTTTAAAAAAGGTTAATGAAACGTTTTGAGACAAACATTTCAGCCACGTTTTTGTTCTACGGATTGACCAAACTTTGAGGTAAATAATAGACTAGTGATTGTATTTACTTGACCAAATTGTTTTATTAAGATATGTTATTTTCAGAATGTTTTGAAAGAAGGTATATTGAACCGCACCAAGATTCTAGAAAGTGGCAAGAAACTTCGTAAGAATTGGTCTCCAGTCTATGTTGTACTAACTGACATAGTTTTATTGTTCTTCAAAGATTCTAGAGCTTTCTCAGCAATGGTAATTTTATAGTATAACGATCTTAATTATTCTAGTGTTTTTATTATTGAATTGAATTATACTAGATAATTTATTAATACACTCTCTCCAGGGGTGGATCCAGGGATATAGTGAGGAGTACGGGGGTAGGATTTTTGTGAGGGGGGCACGACCAAGATTTTAGGTAAAGGGGGGTAAGAGTCACGGGTACTCTCATGGAACCAGGCTGGAGGGAGATTCCCCCTCGGGAAATTCTGACGTAGAAATCCTTCAAAATTTGCAAATGATTTAGAAATTAGGGTGGTTAAAAATTAGAAGAAAAAATATTCTACTTCATTGTGTATTTATGTTTTTTGTTAATTAAATTATATGTTAAAAATGTCCAATGATTTATTAGGTGACAGTACAACTAGAAGTGACCATAACATACATTTAATTGGTTTAATTTTTTAATTGTTATTGTGAATACTGACGGAAATATTTCTAGAGGGGGGAGGCACGTGCTCCCCGCGTTCCCCCCTGGATCTGCCCCTGATCCACTCAAAATCGACATAGTCCCTTAACTGTAGTTTAATTTAAATTTAGTTACTATCGTTATAAGATTTAAACTTTAAAACATACAATTTATCTCACAAGTAAAAAAAATTAGCAATAGGTGCCCATTTGTTTGCCATTAATAGAAATAAAGAGCTGGTAAAATGACAACCACATTCTTTTAAATGAATCAATATGCAATTTTAAAATATATCTGTAATACATACAGTGACACACTTTTATAATTAGGGCATTTAAATAAGTTTAGATTTTAGTTTTACTCGGCTAAAACGTAAGAGTAACTCTACATAACTATAATCTAACTTGAATATATATATATATGTATATATACACAAGTTAAAGTAGTTATAATATAGCTATAGTATATAGTATATATATATATATATATATATATATATTCAAGTTAGAGTAGTAGTTTAATAATGACACATTTTTTTGAAACAGACTTAAAGATTTAGTTCAAAATGGGTATCTAGGAATTGTTTTTCATGACAAATAAAAACATGTTTTTAGTTTTACAAATTAAAAATAATTTGATTTTATATATATATATATATATATATATATATATATTAAAAAAACCTACCACATATCCATTGAACCAAATTGTTAGAGACCCATTTAAAATATTTAAAATTTTGGAATATCGTTCCCCAGTAAACTACCCTTAGACAATTTTTTTCCTGGAAAACAAGTATGCAGTTTTATTTGTAGTGTCAAACACTCCCCAGATATCCATTTCAAACAAAATCGTTAAAGCCATTTTTGAAAAATTTGGAATTAAAAATAAATAGCTCACCAGTAAGCTACCCTTAATTTAATGTACAAGATCAAAATTAATTAATGTCCGGAGATATAACCATATAATATATAAATACCAAGTTTGAACAAAATCCATCAAACCATTACAAATCTGTGGTAAGGGACAGACAGACAGACAGACAGACATAATTGTAAAATCCACTTTTTAGGGTTTAGAGTCACATAAACCGTAGTTATCCATCATTCTCTCGAGGTCCGTTTTCACTATTACAATACTTCCTCTTTAGATGAGAAAGTTCAAATACACAAAGCGATGCAATGTGAGCTATTTTAATGTTTGCTGTTATTTCCCTCTCAGAAACGCTGCAGTGGTGTACCAAGTGCAGGGAAGGATAGAGCTCGTCCAGAGCTCTGTATAGATCTAAACGGAGCCGTGTTGAGCCACGAAGACAAGCTATCGAGCAGAAAGAACGTCTTCCGTGTGACTTCAGCGCTAGGAATTCAGGTGCTATTGCAATGTGAGAGCACTCAGCTGTCTGAAGAATGGTTCCACACCATAATTGCTGCCATTAGGATATTGGTGAGCTTTAAACCATGACTGATACTACTATGAAATGATGAACTATAATCAAGTTTGCAGTTTTTAAGAGACTGGTGAGTTAATAAATTTATGACTCATCATCGTCACATGAATTGTTTCCAACCTGAGGCAGGGTCAGTTAATTAAAACGCCTCCATCCTCCTTTGTCCATCTGCAATTCTTCATCCCTTACTCTTGGCCATTTTTCTATTCTCACTCGCTTACTTATTGTTATCTGATTTTCCCATCTCTTCCTTTGTCTCCCTCACTTTATTTTACTTCCAAACTTCAACTTCATCCTTGTGTTTGGGATTTTTTCATTTACCTTTCTCATTACGTGTCCATACCATCTCAGTCTTGAAGTACGTCCTATACAGCACTTGCTTACACTTTCTATTGGTAATACAATTGTGAGTTGCTTCTGGGGAGAAACAAGCCAGTATAAATCTGCATGAATACATTTACTGTTACTTTATTGTCCAGTCTAATGTTTTAACTAACATTTTTACAAGAGCATAGTGTGCTTGAACTTGTTTCAATAGTGTTCAAAATATTATTTTTTTTAAATGAAAAATAAATAAACTTACACAAAAGTGTTTTCCAATTATCCCTTAAAATATTATGTGTGTTCTGTAAATTTAAATCTGCAGGTCAATCAAAATTTTTTTTTTACACTTGAGAGTGACACACAAAATACCTAAAGCTACTCGCCAAGCTTACCTTGCAACAGTTACTGAGATCGTGGTGTAGCTCAATTATCTTTAGCAAAGAGATCAATCCGTTATTACTAAAGAGTGGAGAGAGAGAGAACATATATATATATGTATACACACATAGATATTGTTTTTGGCTAAAGAGGCTAAAAGTTTGGATTAAAGAAAAATTCATACATAATTTCCTCCTTGGACGATATGTGAATAAACTTTAACTCAATCATTATCTGATTAATCAAACTTGCTCTAATTCAAGTCCGCACTGATTTTCACTAACTCAGTTAAAACTATAACTCTTTTTGGTCATTATCAATTGTTTAATTGACTTAAGACTTGACTTTTGGAAAACGTTTTAAAGTACATTGAGGCATAATCAAATTAAATACTAAGTCACACGCTTAAAAAACTACATAAACAAAAACATTTTGATAACATGGTAAGTACAATCTTCAAAGCAATACAGATAACATACTGGCCGAAGATATAACAACATACAGTCAAGCGTACGACGCATTTGAATAACATTTTCTCATCATTCATATCAATGCATCGCATATGAACAACCTTTTCTCACTGTTCATATCAATGCATCGCATATGAACAACCTTTTCTCACTGTTCATATCAATGCATCGCATATGAACAACCATTTCTCACTGTTCATTTCTATGTATCGCATATGAACAACCTTTTCTCACTGTTCATTTCTATGCATTGCTTAAGAAAAACATTTTCTCACTGTTCATTTCTATGCATTGCTTAAGAAAAACATTTTTTCACTGTTCATTTTCATGCATTGCTTAAGAAAAACATTTTTTCACTGTTCATTTTCATGCATTGCTTAAGAAAAACATTTTCTCACTATTCATCTCTATGTTTTGTATAAGAAAAACCTTTTCTCACCATTCATTACTATGCAATGCATATAAAATCTTTTTAGTTTTTATCACTGATCATATCTATACATTGCATATGAAAAACCTTATCTCACTGTTAAAATCCATGCATGGCACGTTTTTATTCTTTCTCTTTGCTAGCTTTTCTCGTGGATCTCGACGATTTGTTCCATTTAACTTTATTTTCTGCAATCAATATTTTAGCTTTGACTCGCCAATAAAAACAATCTAAACGAGAGCTCTAACGAGCTGATGCGAGTCCACTGAAAGGCCCCATTATTTACTATTCATACATAAATACATTTTAAATTGAGCAATGCATAGTTTGGACTGGGCCACAAATAAATATTACTGACCAATGTGTTTGAGCTATCATAGTGAAAATACTTGAATTGTTTCGTTAAATTTAAATAAGATGTGTTTTAGAGTTGATTATGAGAGTTTTGTTGACATTTGAATTTTAAATACGAAACACATTCTCATTCATTTCCTTGTGATTATATTAAGTGCATATTGAAAGCATATCGTTCATTAAGGAAAAGTGAAAGAAAGAATGAGTTGAGATCCTCATTTTTGAAGTTTTTACAGCCAAAAACTTTGTTGGTCAAAACCGTTAAAATATTTCTTCAGTAGATATGTTTAGTTAAAATTTCTACACATAATAATCATAACAGTAATTGTTAAACATCTACCACGACTATATTGGCACTTGAACAGAACTTATCGTTGATCTCAGTGGTCTTGGGGTAAAGTGATCGCCTCGCCTCAAACCCAACCTGGGTCGACAGATGTTTCTTGAGCGATAATAATCCGTAACACAACTTCCTTCGGAGGGGAAGCAAATTCGTCGATCCCATATCGACTGTGGCATATAAAATAACCCTGGAAGGTATGTGAAAGTATCTTTTCTGGCAAAATTGGTATGCCCTTTCGCTCTCGCTCATAGAAATTCTTGTGGGTTGACATAATCAGTTGGTTCAGAAAGTGCACGATAAATATCAGAAAAAAATATGAAAAAACCCAGTAATTTTTCTGTTAATTAAAAGTTTCTCTTCAAATTATATTGAGGTCATGAAAAATATTCAAGAGCTGTTGATACCAAATAGGCCCATTATTTATGATTATATTATATTAGTTAATCAATATAATAATAGTATATTACATGTAATAGTATATTTATAATTAGTATTTATGATAGTATATCAAATAAATTAAACTTAACATATTTACTGGAGTAATATTTCATTTATTTTGCACAAAAAGCTGTTGTGTCATAAGAACCAGATAAACAATGATCTTAACTTGAGTTTCCTTCCATTTCATCTTAAAGAAGGAACTCCTCAACTGGAAGTCTGTAAATATTAAATATGTCAACAAGTGAAATGTTTTCAGAAAGGAGGCAGTCGCACTTCTTTCATCGAAAGAAACAAAGAGGAAAATCCACATGTTCGATCCATGTATCCAGAAGAACATCTGAAGAAATCTACGTCAGCGATTGGAATTCCTAAACAAGGGAGAGGTATTGTCAATATATTTATACTTTCTTGGGTAGAGAAAGTATTGTGATAGTAAAAAAAAAATCAAACTTGGTATCTACGGTTATCATAAGATTCCATTGAGGGGTTTTTCGAATTATATATTCAATCCTAAAATGAAGGGTAGCTGACTGAAAGTTGAGGAGAGAAAAAAAAAATTTTTTTCTCAAAATCGTCTCTGATGATTTTATTTAAATTTTGAATCGTGACATTGTTTGACATTAAAAACAAAATGACAACTCTCAAGTTCCCGTGAAAAAGAATTTGATAATAATTAAAATCAGCGTAGATTTACAATTTTGACCATATCCCCGCAACTATTTGAAATGAAAAATAACTTATTATTGCAAAGTTTTATTACTATCGAAAATTTATAAAAATATTTGAAATACATTCATATAAAACTAATAGTTTCAGAGATATTGGCAAATCTATCTATTTAATTGAGGTCAGGGAAATTGATTGTCATGTTCCTAGGTGAACAGATATGTCAGTATTTTTCTCGATGTCTTTCTTTAACAGTGTATATTATTTCTTTTATGCTCTTTGGTAGAATGTTTCTTCAACAATATCTAATATTTTTGCAGGTTAGAGTTGTGCATGAAGTGTCTTGTAGCTAAAACATATTATTATCGTTACTACAGTCTTACTAGTAGTTCTGTGAACAGTAGACCTCCCTTCCTCCATGTTATTATCGTTACTACAGTCTTACTAGTAGTTCTGTGAACAGTAGACCTCCCTCCATGTTATTATCGTTACTACAGTCTTACTAGTAGTTCTGTGAACAGTAGACCTCCCTCCATGTTATTATCGTTACTACAGTCTTACTAGTAGTTCTGTGAACAGTAGACCTCCCTCCATGTTATTATCGTTACTACAGTCTTACTAGTAGTTCTGTGAACAGTAGACCTCCCTCCATGTTATTATCGTTACTACAGTCTTACTAGTAGTTCTGTGAACAGTAGACCTCCCTCCATGTTATTATCGTTACTACAGTCTTACTAGTAGTTCTGTGAACAGTAGACCTCCCTCCATGTTATTATCGTTACTACAGTCTTACTAGTAGTTCTGTGAACAGTAGACCTCCCTCCATGTTATTATCGTTACTACAGTCTTACTAGTAGTTCTGTGAACAGTAGACCTCCCTCCATGTTATTATCGTTACTACAGTCTTACTAGTAGTTCTGTGAACAGTAGACCTCCCTCCATGTTATTATCGTTACTACAGTCTTACTAGTAGTTCTGTGAACAGTAGACCTCCCTCCATGTTATTATCGTTACTACAGTCTTACTAGTAGTTCTGTGAACAGTAGACCTCCCTCCATGTTATTATCGTTACTACAGTCTTACTAGTAGTTCTGTGAACAGTAGACCTCCCTCCATGTTATTATCGTTACTACAGTCTTACTAGTAGTTCTGTGAACAGTAGACCTCCCTCCATGTTATTATCGTTACTACAGTCTTACTAGTAGTTCTGTGAACAGTAGACCTCCCTCCATGTTATTATCGTTACTACAGTCTTACTAGTAGTTCTGTGAACAGTAGACCTCCCTCCATGTTATTATCGTTACTACAGTCTTACTAGTAGTTCTGTGAACAGTAGACCTCCCTCCATGTTATTATCGTTACTACAGTCTTACTAGTAGTTCTGTGAACAGTAGACCTCCCTCCATGTTATTATCGTTACTACAGTCTTACTAGTAGTTCTGTGAACAGTAGACCTCCCTCCATGTTATTATCGTTACTACAGTCTTACTAGTAGTTCTGTGAACAGTAGACCTCCCTCCATGTTATTATCGTTACTACAGTCTTACTAGTAGTTCTGTGAACAGTAGACCTCCCTCCATGTTATTATCGTTACTACAGTCTTACTAGTAGTTCTGTGAACAGTAGACCTCCCTCCATGTTATTATCGTTACTACAGTCTTACTAGTAGTTCTGTGAACAGTAGACCTCCCTCCATGTTATTATCGTTATTACAGTCTTACTAGTAGTTCTTTGAACAGTAGACCTCCCTCCATGTTATTATCGTTACTACACACAAACACACATATTTCATATATGATATATAAAATACATACACAATAATATGAGCTGTACACACATGGAAAAACAAGAAAAGTTTAAACATAAAATATAAAACCTGGAAAAAAGAACATACGAAAATAGCAGAATTAAAAAAAAATTTTGTCATTTAAATGACATTACGATGGAATAAATTTGTGATCTTGGTTCGTTGTAATTGTTTATCTTGACGCAATAAACCAAATCTTCAAGTTCACATATTGAATTAAAAATATTGTATCTCACGTTTCACGTCTGGTTGGAATTCAGTGAATCTTCTTAAGGTTTTCCGTCATTGAAGGTGCTTTCTCTTTTACTTTGCTTCAATAACTAACTTTATTTGATATTATTGGTATATGGGGTGTTTTATAAATGTCGTTACTCTAAAAAATTAATAATGTACTTTATAGGTTTCAAATTATTCAAATATTTCATTCTAAAATTTGAATTATAAGTTTTTTTTTTACCATTGATTTAAATATAAATTTCATGGAGAACATAGTGGGTTTGAATTATCCAATTTTTCGAATTAGCCAATTTCAAATTAGCCAGATAATACTGTACAAACTATCAAACTTCGTATATAATCAGGTGTTTAAAACATTAAAGTGATAAATACCTATAATTAATAACAAAATATATGTATAAATTGATTTTGATATGATAAATCAATAAATATTTTATCTTTCCTTATAAAAACAATTTTTTTTAATGTTAAAAATATGTTTAAAACTTATTCGTTTACAGATTTTATCATCGATATTTCTTTCAGTTTTTAAAGCGAGATAAAAAAGATAGCGGCAAATTGTTATCAGAAACATTATCGGACGGTCTCATACTTAAAAGTGTGTTCAATCGCATAGATAGCGCAAGCCATGAAACGTTGCATATTGGATAGTGGTAATGTCTTGATTGGTCGGGTTCTGGATGCTGTCTGCAAGTATTTCTACTCAATTACAGTATTCTAAGGCACGTTAATGTGGTCGAATAAAAATCTTTACTGGATCAACAAAAACGATAACATAGGTATCATAATATACGAATATTTATTGAAAAATAACTGTGCATTTTTATACTAGAATAATGTTTTCTAATGTTAACGTTTTTATTTAGTATTCAAGGTGGTTTTTAGTGAACTATTTTATATTGATAGTTAGGTTAGCTAGGTAGTGAGTGATGAGTAGTATTTGGCGGGATTATTTTGAAAATTAGTTTTAATGTGAATCATAAGCCAATGTGTAAAAAAAACCATCTCATCCCACGGATAACATATAACTTAAGTAAGTAAAACAGCTAGAATCAGGCGTCTTAAGAGCCTGTCTCATCCCACGGATAACACCTAATTTAAGTAGGTAGTACAGCTAGAACCAGACGTCTTAAGAGCCCGTCTCACTCTACAGATAACACCTAACTTAGGTAGGTAATACAGCTCTAACCAGACGTCTTAAGAGCC
Organism: Timema genevievae; assembly: GCA_902155825.1. NCBI lineage: Eukaryota > Metazoa > Arthropoda > Insecta > Phasmatodea > Timematidae > Timema > Timema genevievae. Next base: position 72,815 of record CABFWO010003407.1, read on the forward strand.
CGTCTCACCCCACAGATAACACCTAACTTAGGTAGGTAATACAGCTAGAACCAGACGTCTTAAGAGCCCGTCTCACCCCACAGATAACACCTAACTTAGGTAGGTAATACAGCTCTAACCAGACGTCTTAAGAGCCCGTCTCACTCCACAGATAACACCTAACTTAGGTAGGTAATACAGCTAGAACCAGACGTATTAAGTCTTAAGAGCCCGTCTCCCCCCCTCATAACACCAAGGAAAACCACCTACAGCTTAAATATCTCATGAATTAGGTGACATTTTGCCGTTTGCAAACACAAACCCCAATTATTCAACACCTCGTTTGCCAAATTCACACTTTCTATGTTTGTATGTACATTTGGCATTCTTTAACGCCTTAAGCACACTTCTCAATATATTGAACAGTCTGTCCAATCTTGCACAGGGATGAATACGTCATCAAGGTAACATTTAGCGATGCTGTAACGCAGCTAACCCAAAACTTTGTTCAAGACTCTTTGAAATTCTGCGTTTGTTAAGAACAACAACATTAAAACATACTTGACAATATCTCTGAAACTATTGGTTTGATAAATATACTTGAATTAAAAGTTATTTATTTTTAATCTCCATAAAATTTTGTAATGATGAGTTATATATTCTCTGTAATAGTTGCGTAGATATGATCCAAATCGCGGCTTACTTGAGAGCTACCATTTTGTCGAAGCCGATTTTGAGAAAATTGGTTTTTTTCTCTCTTCAGCCTTTATATAACTACTATTAATTTTACGGTTGATAGCTAAGTCCAAAAATCCCTCCGAGAAACCTTATGAAAAAACTAGATACTAAGCTTTAGCCCGATCGGTAAAATGGCCCCAGTAGCAGACAGACAGACGGCATTGCAGTAAATAATTTTTTGGGTTCAGGGTGTCATGAAACTTTGATATCCATCAAAATGTCAAGTTCATTTTTTTTTTTTTACATTCACAATATTTTCTCTACTTGAGGAGTGAGAGCAGGTAGAAAGAGACAGTAAATAAGAAAAGTAAAACCAAAATGAGAGTTTAAATCAATGTTTAAATACTTGCACCAAAATACAGTCCTGGTATTGTATTTTTTTCTTCCAGTGAGAAACAGGGAGTTTGGCAGTATTGAAGACCTGAGTTGGAGTCCCGATGAGCGTCAAACTAAGATCAAAGACCGACTGAAGAAGTTTTTTCACCGCAGACCCACAAGAGAATCATTGATGAAGAAGGGAATATATAAAGGTATCTTGCCTAACATTTCATTAATATTTTTTTAATCACTCTATGTCATCATCATCATCATCATCATTAACTGTTTCCAACCTGTGGCTGAGTCAGTTTAGTAAAATGCCTCCACCTTCCTCTGTCCTTCCACTATTATTCCTACCTTAATCTCGTCCAGTCTTCTCCTCTCATTTGCACACTTATTGTTATCTGATTCTTCCATCTCTTTCTTGGTCTCCTCCTCATCCTCAATGCGTGTCTTTAACGCCTCACTCTTTCTTCCTCTACTGTCCCATGTACTCCAACTCTTGTTCTGACCACTGTAATCCTAATCCTGTTTCTGCTGGTGACACGCTCTCCGTGACTTCCACCTTCCTGGTCTATGTTCATCCTGCACACATAGCTACGGTTACTTTCGAAGAACACTCTATACAACACTTCCTTACACCTCAGGGGCACATCTATATTCCATAGCAGGTGTCTTACACACCTATAGAACACTTCCCTACACCTCAGGGGCACATCTATATTCCATAGCAGGTGTCTTACACACCTATAGAACACCTGTAGAATCAGTTTATGTGTAGAAACTAACAATTCTCTTCATCAATTCAGTGTGTGGATTATTAGCAGGATGGATGTATGTTCCCCAGTAACATATCAAATACAGGATTTAACACGTCTGCAGTTAAAATAAGCACGTCGTTTCAAACCACATCTTAATGAGGGAGTTGATATAATTTATATTAAAAAATCACACAATACTAGGGATTAAATTCAGGTCTTGATGTCATTACTCAGACATGAATTTATTTTAGCAGTGAGTCTAACTACCCATCCGGTAGGGATGAGGAAGACAGAATTAATAGAAAATGTACCTATATTTGCGTGGAAGAAGAATGGGAAACGATTATTAAAAAAAACACCCTCAATATACTGGGCCGGTACTCAAAGGTTTCCGGCAAAACAGACTAGATGGAACTGACATTTGACCTGCGTGCACACCGGTACCGAGTTTTTAAAAGTTAACACGTATGTAACCCGCTTCGGTGGCTACGCAGTCTAAGGCATCAGTCACTCTCGCAAATAGACTGGACTGCTGATGACGGAGCTATTGGGGTTCAAATCCCGATCGGGTGTCAGGTTAAGTTCATTCATTTGTTAAATAAATTACATGACAATATGATACAAATCACTCTTTTTACAAAAATTAAATTAAAAAAAAATACAATTCTAAATGTACCTATATTAACTCAATCCAAACAATAAAAGCCTACGAATATAATGAAGAAATACCTAAATTATTATTACTATGGAGAATGAATAATATTATTCTTTAGGGGCTGTCCATAAACTATTTAAGCATATTACAGGGGGTGAGGGGAGTAGTGCTCGGAGTGACCTGGAGGAGGCAGAGTTAGGGGGCGGCCAGACTGAGCGAGCGAGTGACTAAAATATAAAATAGAACACATTGGTTGTAATGAGAGGTGGTAAGACTGGAGCGCGCACGCTTGAAAGATAGAACTGGTTGTTCTATTTTACAAGCGCGAGCGCTCGACCCGGTACAGTCTAGTTTACAGGCGCTAGGCAATATTATTGTATGTTGGTTCATTGAGTGGTAGGAAAACTTCTCATTTTGACATTTTTATTAATATCTATAGGTTTAGCACACTTGCTACTAACGGCTTAATTTAATTGGTAAGATCATAAACCATACCTATATGTATATATATGTAAAATTGATATGTTAAAATACTTCAATATTATCAAAGTAGGCCTTTACAAATAAGAATCACCATTAGCGTGGAGAGAGGAAGAGAAAACCACAACAATAAATCACTTGTTAAAAACCCCCCTCAGTTCACTGAGCCAAGATTCGGAGCCTCCTCGTCAACAACTAACGATTGCTATCTGCTAATCACGCGCTCGTCAGTCTGGCCACCCAGTCGCTTGCGCGCTCGCTCGCGCGCTTGTTAGTCTGGCCGAACCCTAAGGGTGGTCATGTGACGAGCTTTAAGCCAATCACAAGATTTCCGCTTAATCAGCGTGAGCTGTTCTGATGAAGTTCAACCATTCTCTACTTTGTCCGCTCTGCTCGAACCAACCATCTAAAATCAGTGCGCATGCGCATAAGACAACCCATGCACTCTACAGCCAGAAACTAGCAGACAGCTTCGTTTGCCGTTGTGATGAGATTTGAAATAACTCATTAATGGAAAGCTTGTATCAATGTATTGGATTGTGCCACGACACAGAATTATAATTTATAAATAACCATCGAGAGAATGATCTAAAATATATGTCTATCTACTAGAAAATAAAATATGTAGATAGTCAGCTGTTTTAAGTTAGCGTTGCAATGCATCTTGGGTCAACTTAAAGTGTAAGAATTGCCGCGCCACTGAGCATATTTTGCTTTCTATTTTCGGCGAACGTGTGGATCAAGCTTTAGAAAAATAAGCGTGACGTCACTTTACAATTAAGTGTATTAATGTCTGAGAATGAAAGTGACTTGCAGAATGCATTAAATCGTTTAAATGTGGCGACATGCAAAATAGATCTTAATATAAATGTCTCCAAAACTGGGAAGTATGTTCTGTAAAAATGGAAGGATGGATGGTGACATTGACAGATGGGTGAATGCATCTCGGAGAATAGTTGGATGTATGTGGACTATTGCAAAGAATGAGGTAGTATTGAAAGAGGCAAAGATGGCGGTATATAAAAGTGTGTTTAACTCCAACATTGTTTTATGGATGTGAAGCGTGGGTTTGTCTGGAGAAACACAAGAGCAGGGTGAATGCGGTTGGAATGAGATATCTAAGAAATGTATGTGGAAAAACTCGTATGGACAGAGTCAGTAATGAATGGGTGCTGAAAGAACGTGGTTTGAAAGGGAATACAATAGTTAAATGTAAGAGAGGCGTCACACGTTGGTTTGGGCATGTTGAGAGGATGATAGTGGATCGAGTGACGAAGCAAATATATGAAGGTAAAGTGTGTGAATCAAAAGAAAGGGTTAGGCCATGTAAGACGTGGCTAAATATTGTAGATGGATATGTGAAAAAGCGAAACATTAAGAGTTTTAATAATAAAAGAGCATGTATGACTCGGTGTATGGATGTTGTTGAAGAGAAGGGAGTATGCAAGAATAGGGAAGTGTGGAGAAAGTTAGTGAGGATGGATTGAAGAGAAGGGAGTATGCAAGGATAGGGAAGTGTGGAGAAAGTTAGTGAGGATGGATTGAAGAGAAGGGAGTATGCAAGGATAGGGAAGTGTGGAGAAAGTTGGTGAGGATGGATTAAGTACCAAGGTTTTGTATGAAGTTGTTGTTTATAGAGCTATATGCACAGTTTCTAGCCTACCCCGTAAGGGAACGGCACGGTTATATATGTGTGTGTGGGTGTGTGTGTATTCTAAAATCAAGAGGGCTACTAATGTTCGCGCGCTGAACACAAGTGTGTATTCTCCTTAATGTAGGGTTTTAAAAGTGCAACTTTGATTGGTTCTTGCACCTAAGCTATTAACTTTTGATGCACGTACTTCAGGAAATTACTATAGGAAATCTAATGCTCTACAGAAGAGTTCTTCATTATTTCTCTATCTTACTTATTTTTCTCAGCGTAAGCGATAAAGGGTAAACATATTCCATTTTTTTTCGGTAAACGATGATGACTTTCAATATTTTAAACACATGGTCGGACTTATAAACATCCCAAAACTTGATATTTACTTTTTTTTAATGTTATTTCACGCTAAATCAGTAGGTTTTGGTACATTTCTTAGATATATGACAGGTTTTCTCCCTTAGCATAAAATATTTGTCCTATGTAGAGGCCCGTTCTATTCGAGCAGCGTTCTGTGTCAATAAACCCGACTGCGCACACGTATAAACAAACAATGATCCACTCACCGATTTTGATCGTTAAACTTGGCGAATACATGCGAGCACGTTTCAATAAAAGGGTTATATAAGTTCTAAGATTAAAAATACTATTTAAGTAGAGGGGTGGTGACGTAATAGTAGAAGAAGGCGTTCACAAAATTGGGACAATGTGTGACAAGCAGAAGTCAGGGGGTAAAATAAAACCCAAATTAGTGTGATGTAGTTTATGGACAGCTCCTTAGATAACTATAGTAAACTAATAGAATATTTATTTAATAACAATATTTGGTTATTTTGAATTCATTCTTTTGCTACGTGTGAAATACCAACTTTTGTTTGTACAAAATGGTTTTAACATTTCCTTAGAGTGTTGTACGTTAAAATATAAACAGCCCAATGAATTATTCCGTGTTCTACTGTTAGTACTAGGATATTGGCCAGATTATTTGTGAACATAAAATTATAATGTTATAAAATATTATATACGTACAGTAAAATTAATGTTAATAATACAAATATTGTTAATGTCCTATGACAAACCAGACTAAAATAATACTCGTGTATTTTTAGATGAACCTATGTTTGGATGTCACCTTTCTGATGTTTGCAACCACGAAGATTCTCACATTCCACGTTTTGTACGACTTTGTGTTGAAGCCATAGAGAGTAAGGAAGAGAACATGAAAACTGATGGGCTATACCGAGTTTCTGCAAACCTTTCACAGGTTCAGAAAATAAGATTGCAGGTAATTTGGGTTTGGTTTGGTTTGGTTTTATAACTGCTGCCCATTCAGATCGGGTGCTGGTGGGTTAGACACTTCCTAGTAAAATATTAATGGGAAATGAATACAATAAATCGCCGGCAAACTTCAGTTCAAAATAAGCACTCCATCTGGATTCTAGCTACTCCTTACGAGTATATCCAAGTTAACAGTATTTTTAGGAATAGGGGGGGGGGGGCAAGATTAGTTTAAGACTAAACCANGGGGGGGGGGGCAAGATTAGTTTAAGACTAAACCAAAGTTATGCGACAGGTAGCAGTGCCCAATCCACCTTGGGAGGGAAATCGTACCGCCAGGTAGCAGTGCCCAATCCACCTTGGGAGGGAAATCGTACCACCAGGTAGCAGTGCCCAATCCACCTTGGGGAGGGGGGGATAGTACTGCCAGGTAGCAGTGCCCAATCTATAAAAATAATACCTGCCACTCTCTGATTAAAAAACATCTATTGCATGTATTTATTTTACTAATACCCTCAAAATTTGTACGAGGAAAAAAATCTTGTTGGCTTACCAATAATTTATCCAAGTTTAGGTGGGTCTTAAGCCAATGATGTTTGGTAATTATTGTCATAGAATATAATATGCTCTGGATTCTCAATTATCCGGCCCTCCTTATTATTCGGCTCTGTTTTAGCAAGTATATTTTAAAATAAACAAACCGGTATATATCCAATATAAAACATTTACTGAATTTATATTGTAATGTATTTGACGCTCTATTTTCACTTGTTCTTGCTTTACAGCCGATGTTTCATTTACAAAATAAAGTAATGTATAGTAAGATTTAATAAAAATCTTTCTCGTTTAATTTTTACTGTCCCCCTACCATTACTGTATTTCTACTTTACATAACAGTCAGAAACTTGACAAATTCTATTAAAACAAAGCTAAGTGTTTTGTGAAAATTAGAAAAACCAGGTCAAAACCATTCTGAAAATTATTTACGCTTGGATTCCGTAATATCCAGTCTTTTCCGTTATCTTGACCGGAATGCCACCACTTTAGGCCAGATAATCGCGACTCTTGTGTATTTATGGACATTTTATATATGTGACTTTTTTTTTAAAGGTTGGCCATATGTAAAAATGTTGTATTTATTACTTTTTTAAAGGTTGATTATGTAAAAATATTTAGTTTTTGTAACATATTTTTTAGGGCTGGCTATGTAAATATGTTGCATTTGTGACATTTTTTTAAAGGTTGACTATGTGTATATAAGTATTTGTGACATTTAGTTGAAGGCTAGCCATTTGTAAATATTTAGTATTTGTGACGCGTTTTGCTGTTGAAGGTTGGCCATTTGTAAATATTCAGTATCTGTGACGTGTTTGTTGAAGGTCGATCAAAACAATTTGTCCGTGCTCGAACAAGAAGAAGATGCCCATGTTCTTTGTGGCGCACTCAAGCTGTTCTTCAGGGAACTAAAGACCCCTCTCATTCCATTTGATGTATTTGATGCTGCTCTAAAAGCCAGTGGTGAGCGGGAGTTTTGGATACCAAACAAATTGATCTATAATTGGAAACTAAAACATATCTAATAAGACTGGGGACACCCAGACGGACTGGGATGGGGGCCGTCTGCCCCAGGCCGCCAAACGACCAAACATCTCTCTTTTACAGCGGCAGGAATATTATAAATCGATTAATTATTAATTAATGTATCGGTAATTTATGTATTGATTTCAGCCTACACAAACCAAAAAGACAAAATAAAACACTTCAAAGAAATTGTGAAGAGTCTACCTACACCCAACAGACATACATTGGAGTTCTTACTTCGACACCTGCTCAAGTGAGTATTGATTTAACCTGTAACATTAGTTTAATAATCAGTGCGGTGGATTGTTAATCGAAGAGTCCTGGTTGGATTCCGAGAAACACCTAAAAATGTAATTTTGTTTATGGGATTTTATGTTCTTAAGTAAGTATTTCCTTGATGCTAGGACAAATATGTTGTTTTAGATAAATCTAGTTTTGAGGTATCGGTACGCCACATCGGTGATCGACCAGTCCAAGGTGTCAGTCTCACAATACACAGAGAGGTTGAGGTCAGAATTAATGTATTGTAAATTAAGAGCGCAGTAGTAAGGACAGCTTATAAAATACATTTATTTTTTCGCTCAGCTTTGATAAAATTTTACTCTAATATTAGGGTTATATTAAAAGTATTGATACCATCTGTTAAAAGAGACAGCTACATATCACATGACTTTATATAGTCTATGTATATGTTAAAGAGGTCTTAGTATTTTTGAAACTAGTATAGATTTTTCTTCTTACCCTGTTCTTATTATCTACTTTTTAAATTCCTACTATACATAGATTTTCAACACGAAGCGATTCCTTTCGACAATGATTCACAGATTCCTACACAACACATTTACTATCTATCTATCTATGTAAAAAGTGAAGCGATTACTTTCGACAATGATTCACAGATTCCTACACAACACATTTACTATCTATCTATCTATGTAAAAAGTGAAGCGATTACTTTCGACAATTATTCACAGAGTCCTACACAACACATTTACTATCTATCTATTTAAAAAGTGAAGCGATTCATTTTGACAATGATTCAAGGAGTTCTACACAACACATTTACTATCTATCTATTTAAAACGTGAAGCGATTCCTTTAGAAAATGATTCCCGGAGTTCTATATAACATATTTAATTTTTTTTAAAATGAAAGCTTATATTCCGAGGTTGTGCCAAACATTTTTAAATCCCAAAAATACTCAAAGAGGAAGCCGCAATTTCAGAAAACAAAAATATATTTCGATAGCAATTTATCTAGTTAAACAAAATCAATTTTAACTACATCTTTTTTTAGATTAAGATATTTATTTCGAAAATTATCATATCAAATTTACAAATGTACAACAACTAAACCACAATCTCCGTAGATATATTATTATTAGCACCGCGTCTTACTACCCGTTCGGGTTATACGCTTCCGTAGAAATAATTCACGTTAGTGGATGAATTTACGGACTCTTTTAAGACAAGGTTTTCGATATCATAGAAAAGTAGATGAGGTATATCTAAAAAGGTCTTGAGCTGTAGATTTATATAAAAATCACTAAATGTCTGAACCTACTTTACTACAAAACCTGTGATATTGAGAGTCGAGAAAGTTAATTTGGGGAATTTTTCATCCGGAAACGATTAATACTTTTACATTTTCTAGATAAAATATATTTGAAACTATTTTATATTTTCATGTACGAATATTTGAATTTGATTCCATTTTTGTTTAGAGTGACCCAATTTCACAGCTTTAACCGGATGCACATCTCAAATTTGGCAATCGTGTTCGGTCCGACCCTCATGTGGTCTGAAGAGGAGACATCAAACATGGCGTTCGACCTGATGATGCAAAATCTCGTGATCGAATGTCTCCTACAAGAGTTCGACAGTATCTTCAAATGATTTCATGCGATGGAGAGCAAAGACAAGCTATTATCAACAGTATTATACACTTTCGTAATATAAACGTAGAAATTTTTCTTGTGAGAAATGTTAAAATTGTGAACAAACTTGCATATAGAATTTACGTTCATTATAATTCATTGTATATTCCACACATCATTGAAAAAATATAATTCTTTGTTATAATCTTTTTTTAATTATTGTATAGTGACTATAATTAAGTAATAAATTTCCATTATAGTTGGAAATAGTTTCATGCCTAACAAACTCTTGTCAGAAACCCCAACACTCTATTAACTGAATAAACACTTTAAAATGTAAACTTTTATGTGTTTCAGATGCCACTTTGTTTATCTATATAATCCTTTTCATTTCTTAAATCATATTTTATAGTGGCTTAAGTTTAATTACTATTTTATTTTTATTTTGTGAGAATAAAAATAAACATATATGCGAATAGCCTTATATATAGAGTATTCTAATAATTTGTTCTACAAAGTATTTATTCTCTTATATAGTCGTACAAACAATTCAATATTATATTTGTTTCCATGATAGTTTATTTAAAACACATGTTATATGGTAGGATCCTTGTAGGAATAAGTTTTTGGATTATATTTTATATCGATCAACATTGATATTATTCTATTATTTTATATGCATTGATAATATCTATCAAAAGTGATAGCTGCAGGTCACGTGATTTGAAGCATTTATAATATAATACTCAAACTCATTTTGTTTTCTCATGCAGGTTATTATAATAAAACTATATTAAAAGAACATACTTATTTTATAGTTTTGGTTTGTTAACTTGAGTGTGAACACGACTAATCATCTGTATTTTCATTGTTCTGTATTGTTACTCTAGTTTCGAGTTCACATTTCCACGAACATGAGAGGCTCTTTGAATGTAACAAGTGATTCAACCAATGTTCACATGATCTGATTTAAGACTATGCTATTTACGCCGGGATCACCATCAAAGTAACGTTCGCGTAACGTAATTTAAATGTTCTCCTCGTGTGTTTGTCTAGAGTCCATCACGACGCACTTAACTTAACGTAAGAGTTGTCCAGTGGAGAACTTTCACGTTACGTTAAGTGAAGGGTACCACGTGTTCTAGCCAGCCAATCATGTTGCGAGTGACGTCAACACGGCTATTTAGTACTTCATTTGTTTGTTTATGGAATACACATACGACTTCTTCAATATGGTTTGTCCGCGTCTCATGAATTATAAAACGTCGTAGCCTCTTGTTACATGTTATTCTGTATATCCAATAATGCTTCTATTGTAAGAACTTGTAGCCCAATCAGCCCTAAATGATTGTATTTTCTTTTAGCGAACAGTTTGTTTTCAAACGGTTGAAATTACATGTCTGTGTTTTGCTGAGTAGTTACGTTACGTTACGTTACGTTACGTTACGTTACGTGAACCCTGATCACACACTAGTGTTTCTTTACCTAACGTGAATCCTGATCACATGCTGTGTTTCTTTACGTTACGTGAACGTTAAGTGAATTCTAAGTTTATCGTAGTCCTGGCGTTAATGTTAGAGCTAAATCGGTCTACAATTACAAGTAGATCATAATTTAGAATATTGGCTTAAAACTGGTCACATAGTTTGAATTGAATTTAAAACGATCAAATAATATAACTTTGTGTAATGGAAGTTAAGTCCATAGTATACCTTAATTCTTAACTAGTCCATGACTTAGATTTAAAAGCATTTATTTATACAGATTCATTTTGTTTTGCACTGTGAGATATAAAACGCAAATAAAATATATTATTGAAATTTCATGTCAATTTCTTATTATTACTATGCATTTTGATACTTCTGGCTATCCTAAACCTACACTGAAATAATAATTTTAGGAGCTAGGACACAGGATGAGGAAGGGGATTTCTAAGAAATTGTATCTAATCTACTTACAAAGGGGATAGAAAGCCACCTTTAACAAAAGCACTCAGAGTGCATCTTGAGTCAAATGAAGAACTAACTCCACCAGTTTATATCTATATATTGACTCAAGATGTCTAGGCTAATAGAATTACGTTCACGATTGGGTGAACCTACGAGCCAGCGAAGCCTACCCTGGCCAATCTTGTAGTTCAGTGAAATGTCATCCCTCCAGAGTATGGTGCTGCTTCAGTTGAAATATCGGCTGAATGTAGAAGCAGGACATGAGCTGTCTATTTTGGCATGGTTCCCTCGTTAGCTCCCGACCAACTAAACCTGCCAACAGTTCTATTTAGCGCATTCTAGGGCACAAGATCCTAGTATTTGATGTAAGCCTACTTAGAAACAAATTCAACGCGTAAGAAAAGTAACAAATAAAAAATAAAACCATGGTAAACTTAAACCAGAGAACGAACTAAGCGAATAATATTCAAATTAAAGAAAAAAACAAAACAAAAAAGTTACTGTTTGAGCGTTCACCATATAAATAAGTTAATGTGAAAGTTATTATTAAATGCAATTAATGCAAACTTTAGTGAACAGTGTAATAAGTCGATCATTGACAGAAACTTATGTAATAGTATTATAATCAGTTCATTTATACATAAGTGCTACACATTTATTTTGGTTATAACGTCATTGTTGAGGAAATTAATGAATCCGGCGTATCTATTGTCTTCTAAAGAAGAAAAAGAGAACCACAATATTCTTCTCTGTAAAAACTTTGAGTATTCACGAAACTGTCTTAATTCTGAAGCCACCTACACCAGATCTCCTTCCCGTTTTGTAAGTAAGTTTCTATTTTATAATTTAATTGGGTTTATATTTTTGTCGTGTGGAACTACGTTTGTGTTAATAGTTTAGACTTCTTTTTTGGTATCTATGAAAAGCGTTATAGGTCTAATTGTTATAAAAATTTTGGGAATAGCTCGAGATATTCATAAACAGGTGAAAATTAAAGAGCTATAGAACATTCCTGAACTACTATTAAGTTACCAATAATATGAAAATAAATTTTTACTTTTCTATAAATCCATCATTTTTTTTCCCCCAATTCAGTAATTTGAATAATTATATAAAACTGTATTTTCCCAATGTAATTGCATGCTAATGTCGTTAATACATCCTTGATTATAATGTTCATAAAATATTATTGGATTGTTGCAGTGATGGCTATAAATGATCGCTCTTAAATGTGATTAAAACATTTTATTGGGAAAAGTTATATAGGATGAAGCTTCACTTGACCTTCTAGTTAAAGGTATACTCGTCAAAGGCTATCAACTTTTAATATATTTTGATCTTTCGATGTTTAATTTCAAGCAAAACCTATATTCCCCCCCCCCACCACGAGAACATTATTACAGCTCTGTCTCACAGCTCTCTATGCCTATCTCAACATTTGTGTAGGGGGGAAACAGTTTATTTAATTTATTAGCCTTTATTAGCCAATAAGATAAATATAAATATTTTATTCGCTGCTCTCCAATAATACATAAATGATGGTTTACATGGAGATGTAAACAAAGAACGATTGTGCAAATGAGCCATTCTGCCATTTGGAAAATCTAAATAATAGTTATGAAAATTTTGTTATTGTTGCAAGATTTTATTATTACCAACATCTTAGACCTATAAACTTTAAAATGAGTATTCTTTTGTAAAAATCGGTTCAGATGTTTTCTCGTAATTTCTGCAAATGGGTTTATCAAATTATATACAACCACAATACTGGAAGGAAGGTATTATAATACCCTTTTTCAAAAAGGGGGACAAACCGAGTGTAATGACTATAGGGATATCTCACGACTACCAACCTGCCACACCATTTTATCTAACATTATTTTAATAAGATTGAAGCAATATGCAAAGGAAATAATTGTGAATCATCAGTGTGGATTTGGACAAACTAGATCAACAAAAGATCTAATTTTTACTATTAGGAAAATATTAGAAAAACATGTGGGAGTACAAAATGACGTTTCATAAATTTTACATAAATTTTAAAAAAAAGGCCATTGATCCAGTCAAAAGAAACAAATTTTATGAAATTTTAGCTAAGTTTGGGATAACCAAAAAACTTGTCAAATTAATTGGGGTATATTTGACAGATACGAGTGGCAGAGTACAGGTTGGATGTCACTTATCAAATGATCTCGAAATATACAAAGAGTTGAAACAAGGAGATGAACTTTCCCTATCACTTTTTAATATATCCTTAGAGTATACTATTAGGTTAATGCAAGAGAGTAGGGAAGGGTTGACATTAAACTGTACAATACAGCTATTAGGGTACGCAGATGATTTAGATTTGTTGGGCAGTAGTAAGGAAGGTGTTGCAAGGAATGTAACAATTTGAGTAGAGGCAAGTAAGGAAATAAGTTTAGTAGTGAGCGCTGAACAGGCTTCATATATGATAACACAGAGAACACAGATTGGGGACGATAATTTAGAGACTACTTCGAGCATCATATCATTTGACGAAGTTAGTGAGTTTAAAGATTTAGGAACAATTTTAACTAGCAATAACGATATTAGATTGGAAATCAGGAAAGGAACACTGTCGGGAAATGCATGATATTACTCGGTTATTAAGTTGTTGATAGGGTCAAAAAAAAGGATAAGGCTACTGGTGAGTGGAGGAGATTACTCACCATGAGACATTGTTGGGATAGTCAAATCTTGTATATAACGGTGGGCAGGACATGCTGCACGAATGGGAGAATCTAGAACCTTGTTCAAGGTACTGATTGGCAAACACAATGGGAAGAAACCATTGGGAAGACCTTGACACAGATGGGAGGATAACGTTAGAATGTACCTGATAGAGATAGGGTGTAATGAGGTGGACTGGAAAGAACTAGGTAAAGATAAGGATAGGGTGTAATGAGGTGGGCTGGATAGAACTAGGTAAAGATAAGGATAGGGTGTAATGAGGTGGACTGGATAGAACTAGGTAAAGATAAGGATAGGGTGTAATGAGGTGGACTGGATAGAATTTGCTAAAGATAAGGATTGGGTGTAATGAGGTGGACTGGATAGAATTTGCTAAAGATCAGGTTTGGGTGTAATGAGGTGGACTGGATAGTTAGTTAGAATTTTGAATGTTTTGAATTTTTTTTATCCCTTGGACCACGAATTAAAAAAGTTCTACTGTATAAATAAACCACGCCCACTGCATGACGCAAACTGATGATCATAATAATAGGATGTCAAAATACCACACACTTACAAAGAAAAATAATTTTAAAAATATATAAAAAAAGGTGACCATCTCCCCCCTTCCCCCTAATCATTGTGTGGAAAAATATTATCTATTTATCCTTCCTTTTCTTTTCATCTTTTCATCCATCTCGGTGGCGTAGTTAGCTAACTCGCTAGCTTCGTGTTGAGCTAGATTGCTGAGGACGGGGAGATCGAGGTTCGATTCTCACTCGGGTCAGATGGGGTTGGTTCTTCCTAAATGGTTTTCCACTCTTTATCCACGAAAATGCGGGTTCACTACCTCTATATTCAACCTTCCCAATTCCTAACCCATTGGCGTAATTAGTACTAAAGCGTATAACCCGAACGTATATTAAGACTAGGTGCTAAATAATTTTAATATTTTCGGACGCTTTTAATTAAATATCGAAGTGATTTGCCGACAATGCAACCCTAAAATTTATAAAACAATAAAAGTTATTATGTTAATCAGTCTTTAAAAAAATATATATACTTTTAATATTATATAAATTTTTAGTTGCTATTTCTTTATTTTTAAATAAGTATTAAGCTATTATTTTTTTAAACACTAAAAAAATTACATTTATTTAGAATGCGGTTGTTGACCCTTGCGACCCTGGTGGTGGAATGGTCTAAGTCAGTGAGGGGTAACTTATATTCAAATGTTCGCGCACCCCAAGATATAGTTTCCCTTCATTTTTGTTACCTTCCAACTTGTTGGCATAATCCAAGCTATGGATATTCTATCATCTATATCCAGGAGAGAGAGGGACACGCATTGGTGGTCACGTGGTCCAAGACGCTACTCTCACAGTAGACTAAACTACCGATGACGGGGAGATCAAGGTTCGAATCTCGGTCGGGTGTAATAAAGGTGGTTTTTCTAAAATTGTATTCCACTCTCTCTCCAGGTAAATGCGAGTACACTTACAATAAATATAACTTTCTTGATGGGTTACCTGGCGGTCTAGGGGGTAAGGTGTCGGACTTCTGTGCCGGGGGTCCGGGGTTCAATCCTCGGTCCCGGCACAGATTTATCTGATTGCCAAACCCTTC
>CABFWO010003408.1:0-25383 GCA_902155825.1 Timema genevievae
CAGGACGAATCCTGGATAGCTCAGTGGTTAGAGCATTGGCATACTAAGCCAAAGGTCCCGGGTTCGATTCCCGTGTCCAGGTGTCAATTTTCAGAATGATATTTTATTTGAATTTTGTAATGTTTTGAATATCAAATTATTAGAGTAAATTTTAAAAATGTATCAATGGATCTAAAATGGTCTCATAAACATTTAACATGTTTTTATTATAAAAATAACACAATTTATTAACAACAAAAATTCAACCAACAAATAGACCCACTAATTTAAATACCATCTAGATAAATATGTTGAAAAATTCTGAAGTCTACACTTTTTTTTACACCGCATATTGTGGGAGAGAGGAGCTTAGGAAGAAGGATTAGGATTCAAATATTGGATGACTTGAAGGAGACAATTCTGGAAGCTGAAGGAGGCAAAGGACAGGGTGCATTGGCGGTCTAAGTTCACTGATAAAAGGATAGGACCTGTCGTAAGACAAAACACCTAATTAAAATAGTGCTACTAGACATCTGTGTTATGAGAATATTAATTAAGTTAGGGGTAAAGACGAGGCAGGTAAAACTTAGAAGAAATGTACCCGTTTTTGCATGCAAGGAGAACGGAAATTTTAAATAGGAAAATCATATTAATACACCCAACTAGGATTTGAACCCCGTAGCTCCCTGTCACCGTAAAACCAAACAGGTGCCTTTGTCCACGATTCTTATCAGTGCAGGAGCCAAGCGAATGTATCGACTCCCCCTAAATTCCTACTACCCTCTCTTTCTTTCTGTAGAACCATGATAACCTAGTAATCGGAACCTTGTTCCCGTGAGAACCTAGCTGGTTCTCTTGTGTCAGGGGAACCAACCGAGATTAGATTTATATCCCAATTAATGTCGTCGACGCCGTCCTGCACCCTTTATGTTCGTTGACTAGCAGCTCTCCCGTATCCAGCGGTAATAGGCGTAACTAGCCATACATGCGGACAGCACCTTGTTTTTAATTACCTGTAGCTGCTTTATCGCGTGGCCTTCAACACGCGCTGGTTAAACAGCCTCTTGCTAACGAACCTACACTAAGAGCGACCTTGGCCCCCCAGAGGGCGTTTTTGATTTTCAAGGGATAGGGGTGCTATGAATTGTAAGGGGTTGGTAGGGGCCGCCTAGGTTTTTATGAATGATACAGACATAATTTCATGTTCATAATAACAGGCAACAAAACCTTTAACAAAAAGCTCTTGACTTTTATTTAAAGTATTTATTTCAACGTATAAAGTGAAAAAGAACTTCCACGAACACCATCTCGAATAATCAGCCGTGAGATGTTTTCTTAAGGGAAGCGTCTACTTGAAAAGAAATATCCTTAGACTGAGGTACTTATTATGAAAATGTAAGTACTGAAGTTTCAAAACCACTAAAATCAATCCTTAATCTATCCTATATTCTGTTCTGACCCTGTTAAAATTGACATTATTTTAGATAAGACTAGATAAGGCGAGAAAAAAGTGCAAATTTGGCACACCAACCTCACTTACTAGATTTTCATCAAATAATTGACCAATGATTAAATGTCATAATCCCAAATGGTGTGTTTCTACGACGCTTATAAAAGGAAGAATAAGGCCGCATTGTTTGTCGGTTCATCAAAAGACGCGCGGGCCGCTCAGAATCATGGGATCGAGCCGCAACTTTGGCATGCCTGGACTAGACTCCCGATGACGGGGAGACCATGTTTCGGATCCCGTTCTGGTGTACTGAGAATATATTTTTCTAAATTGTTTTTCTCTCTTCCTCCACGCAAATTCAGGCACGTTTCTTCTAAATTCAATCTTCCCCGTCCTTAACACACGAGTGTAATTAGTATGTAAGCGTGTAACTCAAACGGGTAGTAAGATGTGGTGCTAAAAAAATGTACTTTTGTTTTTCTAACTTAGCGTGCTTATGGAAAAAAAATTTTTTTAACCTAATTAAAATATGTTTGAACGCAGAGAGGATGTCACTCTCGATTGTTGTTGACGGTGCAGCAAGGAAAGACCGCATAGAACTCACATAGGTCGGGGGTTATTATTAGCGAGGCTGCCCTTAGCACGAGGCACTAAATGGCGTCCTCCTAAAGCCCAAGGGAGCGATGAGAGAAAGCCTTTACCGCAACTAATAGAGTGAGGCGGGCGGCGTATGTAAAGGGGGCGAGGGGTGGAGTAGGAAAAAAAACTGTCTCGCACAGGGACACACAGACAGAAAGAGAGAATACACATAGAGGTGGAACACATGATAATATTTTTGGAGGGTGAGCTAGACAGATAAGGGGGAGGGGGAATTCAGAGAAAGTAGTAAGTAGCGTCGACACTCAACAACGACAAATTGTAGGGAAGGAAGCAAGCAGAATAGTAGATAGGCCAGAATGTGATAACCCCCCTCACTAACATAGTAAATAAAAGTAGACAAATTTATATGGCAAGATAGTCTGTATTGAGGCGAAAGGAAAAGAGAGGAAACAAAAAAAAGTAGGTAGACCAAGAAAGATTTGAGTTGACATATAAAGGGGAAAAGATTGAGGGATAATCGTTGGTAAAGGTAAATAAAGAAAGGGAAAATCCTTCCCATAAATTAACTAAGAGTTAAAAGTAAATATATTCTAGATTCTGGTAGAAAAAACCTTTCATAAAATACAAATGAATATTTTGGCGGCCTATTTTTTGATTTTTTTTTTGTTGCCTCGTTTTTCTGTCCTTTTGGGCTATACACGTAATAACTAATCATGCTAATGTTCTAGGGATGGGAAATATTGAATTTTGGAGAAATTTTACCCATCAGAAGAAAAAATCCTCAGTATAATTTGAAAGGATATGATGGCCGAGATATCCAACATTTGCAGTCCAGTCTATTGTGAGAGTGACGCCTTAGAATGTTTGACTACCGATGCTGGTTGGCATTGATAATACACACAAATAATGGAGATTTAGATAATATAATTTAACTATTCATCTAAATTCTGAAAATTGAAAAATTACACCTGTACACGGGAATCTATATCGAGATGCGAGTAAATCCTCACTAAAACAAATATAATAGCTTTGGCTATTTGATTCTTATACATCTAAAGTTAAATAAAATTAAGTAAATGGCCCATTTGACATTTAACTTTCCTTCCCTTTCACCAAACACTTGATTTGAAGGGTGACAACTATCCGTATCTTTCAGTTTTAAAGGTTAAAATTAAATAAGGTATCCAGTTCTACACCAATCTCTAATTCGATAGCACTTTTAAGATGGGGATGTAGGAAATACGATCCAAGGCAAAACATATTTTGGTCAATATAAATAAAATATTGTTCCAGCAGAAACATAAAGTTTAATTTTCTTCTCATGGTGACTTCAACAGTTCTTTAACATCTACCAAAGTTTTCCTGGAATCTATTGACAACTTTTAATATTCATTTAAAAAGTTTCTCATCTGCTGCCACTCTGCTCATGACGGATATTCAGGGACGGTTGATATCAAAAGGTGAAGTAAAATTAAACTACTGTATATTTCTACTGGGGAAATTTTTTTACTAACATTGACCAAAAAAATTGTTGCTATAAAAACTCTAAAATTCACTGTCGTTAACTCGCGTTCCGTGCATCCCCATTTTAAGGTGCTATAGAAGGGAACGTATAGAATTAATAGTTTTACCAATATAAATAAATAGAGTAGATATATTTAGTTTAATTTTTTACATTCCGTAACCTCTAACAGCTCTTGAATATATATTCTGAGCAGTGACCTTACTTTGATGAACGAACATTTCCAAAGAATTAACTTAAAATTAACAAAAATATTACCTAAAGACGTAAACAAACGCTTGTAATAAATACACACGACTGAATCAACCACGCACTTTACAAATAGAAATTAAAAATAATGAATGCAATTAAAATCATTTAACAACCAAGCTCTTGAATTATGTAATATTTGAAATTAATTTATAAATATTTGTTTCAGAAACGGCACAAACAAAGAGGACAACAAATTGGTTGCCTAAATTATCTTTTCATTCCGACAACTGTGTGATGACAAAAATATGTTTGAGTATTTGTATACTTATAAAATATCAGAGTATTAAAAACTATATTTATTCAACATATATGCCTAGAGATGATTCAAAAATGCCTAAAAAAAAGGAAGAAAAACAAAAGACATAATAAAAAATAAAAAACGAGAAAAATTATAAAATAATTACCTATAAAAAAGTTTTGATAACCAAGGACTGATGAACTGCATTTATGTACCGTACATATGATTATTGTCTGTGATGTACTCAAAAAAATATGGTATATCATCAAAATCAAAATCCAAAATGGTTATGAGCGTAGTTCAATGTGACCAGACCCTTCTAAAATTAAGAAAAAATAAATCTGTTCAAATTCAGTGATGCCCGTGACAAATATCCAAGTAATATTGAGATTACTATGTGTGAAAAATTAAACCAAACGTATCTATTGAAGCAATGTTTTATTTATTTTTACCATAAAAAGATTTTTGCTATAAAAAATTACAAGTTTTTTTACTCCAACACACATTCCCTTCCACTTCACCTTAAAACTAACTACTCCTAAGTAAAAACATAGATAAAAATCAAGCATTTAAAAAAAATGATAGAAGGTTAAAAGTATTTTTAACCCTCCAGTGTCAATTTTAACCCTCCAATGAGTGAAAGAGTTTTCCCATATCAACCTTCCATGATAATCGTTAATGCGGTGTGCCAGGTCTAGGGACAGTCGTGTCATGTGACGTATTATAGACGCCTACGTCGAGGCCTGCAATCCCCAGCTACTGCCAACTCAACCGGGAATTTTGGCTGGATTACTTTTCAGAAGCTCTTTTTTTTTATCGGGAGGTATGGCAATATCATTATTTTTACAGTTTCAGTTGATATTGACAAGCACATAATCATAACATTTAATAAAGAAATAAAAAAGAGTTTGGTTAAAATTGTAGACTGAAAATTTAAGACTTAAAATATATCAAGAAGCTTTTATGTGTTTGATTTTTATAATAATGTTAGCCTCTTAGTTATTATTGATTAAATCAAAAGTATCTTTTTAACCGACGTTCTAGATATTTAACAGTTTAATTTATTTATTAAATTAACTATTATTTCATATTTTTGTTGTTTTGTTAAAAAAAATGTAGGCATATATTTCTAGAACTGTATGCTAGTGACCGCTTGATCTATCCACTCCAATAAAATACTGTATGCTGTATGAAAGAGGTGAGAATATAGGAAAAGCAGTAATATTCTTCTGTAAAAGAGGATGGAAAACCATTAATGCAGGTGATACGTGAGGGTGATTACTTTTACTGGAATTAGCGCCTCTATTTACCTTGTTAGTATAAAACAAAATATTTATGAGTTAATTCTTTCAGATAAAATTGCCGTTTAATTTAAACTGTGACAAAAAAAACTACCTAAAATAATTGTGTTTTATTTTAAGCCTGCACGAATCCATAATTTTCAATTTTGAATTGAATCCTAATATTTGCTTAACTTATTCTAATCGAATCAAATCAAATTTCATGTTTAAAAAAAATTGGATATTTTTTCAATTTAAAAATAGGTTCATATCTGAATCGAATAATTTATTTTAGGTTTACCATTGTGACGGGCCAATCGCCTTTAGCCCTCACATAGAAGCGTAGATTATTCTAACTAACACTGAAATATAACGAACATTATCTACGGTACTCTTGAATATTTTCTAACTTCCATGCTCTGCGATTGCCGCTGTGAATTATTTCTGGAGAAACAAAATCATTCTTGTAGAATAGTGCCACAGATATGTATTTGTGATGTGATCATGTCCCAAATATTTATATATTTTATAATTTGTATAATTCAAGACCGGTTTCCTGGCGGTCCGATATGTATTCGTCATCGATATACACATTTACCTCCGATCTGGGTGAAATGTTTAAGAAACTGTCGTATTTTCAACTTCCTCGTCTTGCGCCGCCTGTAGATCCGAATGGTCGGACACACAAACGAGAACATATTCACTTACTAAAATCTTAGAAAAATATAATGAAAGGCTTACGTGGCATAATCCGAGTTGAGTTCGTAATATTTCACAAAACAGAGTAATTTAAAATAACCAGTTTTAGTCAATAGAAATTAGTAACTACCGTTAGCCATTAGTGTAGTCATGACCAATTGGTTAAAATTAAAATCGTAAAAGTTTATAAAATATGTATAAGCTAAGTTTCTAATAGATTGAAGTCTTTATTTACCCAAAACACTATTGCAGTTCACGTTAACTTTAATTAATCATAACATAATGTTTATCATAACTGTGTTATGGTTAACTAATGCTTGAAGGGTACATTCTTTAGATGCTGTTAGTTGAAATTATTGTTTGATTGTAGATATTAAAGCTTGCGTATTAATAAAAGGTTTTGGACGTTTTCTCAGTTATAAATTTACCCTGTTGTGTTATTTATGGATCTAAGAGAGATATTTCAACAAATTAATTTCCATCATTATTCTTATGTGTCTGGTGGACTAGTTTACGTGTTAGGTTGAATCGAGACTGTATTGATATACACGAGTGAGTTCAACGAGTCATGAGTCATAAATCCCAAATGATGAGTGTTCTCTTTCATTTGACCTCTCCCTAGATTTTATAAATATTTCCTCCTCCCTCCAAACAGTCACTTTGTTTACCTTACCCCACCACCACTCACGCCATGTTGAAGGATTTTTCTTAAAGAATCGCGGCTCCCGTAAATAATGAACAATGTTTATCAGAACACCCCCTGAGCAATGTGTGTCGTGTCAATGAATTGACGGATCTCCAAACAAAAGAGCAGGAAGTTTAGCAACAGTGCCAGTCTCCATTCCCGCAGTTTGATAGAAATAACCTGAAGATATTGCTTCTTATGGCAAGAGAGCGCAGAGGAGCTTCCGGGTAGACGAAGATTGAGTTAATAAGAGCCGTAAAGCCTAGACCGAGACCCTCTTCCCTCCAGATCCTCCTCGATCCTTCTTGTATTTCTTTCACGCATTCTTCTTGTAAAAATATAGGTCGATTGCGTAGAATGAAAGGCTGAGGAGTGGAATAGAGAGAATATTGTTATAAACGTATGAATCTAAAGGACCGCTCAAACCTAGGCGAATTGAATCGAAGTGAAGCACCAGAAAAATATCGTCTTCACAAATTTAATAAATGGTACGGTGCACAGCACCTATTTTTTCTCTCTCTCTTTTATCTTAAAATACAGACATTTACTTAAGATTAGTAAGATTTTTGAAAGGAAATAATATACATGTTTACAGAAACACTCCTCAAAAGAGCATGAACGAAATAATATACACTGTCACAGAAACATTGAAAAAATAGGTCCAACAAATAGCATAACAATTAATTTTATTTTCAAAGACTTGAATAAAACATATTTGAGCTATATTTTCTCATAGATCAGAAACATTTTGTTTCATACAGATATATTTCGATTAAAAGAGTTTTAAATTTAAAAGTACAATACTACATTTTAGGAATGATAATTTATTTTGTATCTCAATTAATGGAGGAGATATGGTCAAGACTGAAAATTGCTGCTTATGTAAAGATTTTTCTTGACGATCCAAATACTTTTCTCTACGACGGGTCGAGAGGAAGTAAAAGGATACAATCAAACCTAAACGAATCAAATCAAATCAAAACGAATCAAATCAAACCTAAACGAATCAAATCAAACCTAAACGAATCAAATCAACTCGAAACGAAGGCCCGCCACTCACAATGATGGCCACGTGGACTAGACGTCAGACTCACCTTGGATTATTGCTGACTAAGAGGTCGGTATTTGAATCCCGGCCGGGTGTAATGAGGTTGTTTTTCTTCCTGAATTGCTTCCCTCTATCCCTCCAGGCAATTGCGTCTGCATTTCCTCTACAATATTAATTCCATATTTTTATCCCATTAGTAAAATTAATTGCGGATAGCCCAGATGGGTAGTATGACGCTTTGCAATGGTGATGCAGTTGGTCCAATAATAAGACTGTTTTAGTTATAAGATTAAACACTATTATTACTAGGTAACTAATTTAATTGGTATGGATGAGGAAGGTAATTATGAAGAATTACACCCACATTAGTGTGAAAATACTATGGGAAAACCAAAGTTATAAATTACATAACAATATTAAAATAAGTCCTGTGCATCCTGCTGAGAATCAAACCTCCACGTCACAGGGAATTCAGTTTATTGTGAATCTAATTCCTCAGGTCACCGGCTTTTTTTTTTTTAGTTCACTGATTTACTCGTGTTTAATTACAAGTTTGTGATACGTTTGAGTTGAGAATCATTCATTTGTTTGGAAAACAAAGTGGAAATTTAATTACACGTCCAATAAATTTCATGTGTATATACATTGTTTGTTCTATTAGATAAAGTGAACAAATATTTTACAGTATAGCAGGTACATTTTAAGCTTATTTAATTTAATTATTTATACTGATCGTCCCTTACCTACATGAAATACAAGTGTAATAATTAAATCATTATTATTTTAGATTTGTTGTATTATGTTTATTTAAGTTAACATAATGTATTTATTTAGGATATTTGAAACTGCATGATATGATTTTTTATTGTTAAATACGTGTAAAATATAAAGTTCAATGATACTTAAAATAACATTTATTGTTTTGTTTTTAAGATTAATACGTCACATTTTGTTTTAACCAATAGTATAACATAAGTTTTTATACCAAAATTATTAATATTTAAATGTAGATGTCAAATTATTGATTTAGTTCCACATAAATGCTCTCTTTATTCATTCCTAGTTTCTTTTTATCGCTTTTTTTTATACGTAGGTTTGACCTCTTGCCTCTGCTAAATAATTAATATATTTCCCTGCGTTAATGCAATATGATGCCGAAAATGAAGGAAGACTTTTAGTAGGGTATGAGACAGTTCTTGGTTTTTGTAGAAGAAATTCAAACTAAATTGACGTTCGTAGGCCCGCTTTAATGCCCTAATGGAATGGTCTAAGTCGTAACTCTCGTGTTTGACTGTCCTGCTGATGATGGGGAGATAAGGGTTCAAATCCCAATTGGGTATACTGAGGGTGGTTTATCTTAAATGGTTTCCCAGTCTCCTTCCACGCAAATGTTGGTGGATTACCTCTAAGATGTTTTCTTACTCATCCCTACCTCATTATAGTAATTATCATATATGCGTATGACCTGAAAAGGTAGTAAGAGACAGCGTATTTTTTTTAATTCACAATTTGAATACAGAATTGTATCAAACCTCTACTCTTAATTTTTGTGTGTGTATATGATCCTCGTATTACTTATTACCCGTTAGATTTATACACATATCTATACTAATAGGGCAGGGACAATAAAGGTGAAACCTAGAGGAAATGCACTTACATTCGTGTTGCAGGAGAAGGGGAACCGATCTAGGGAGAGTGACGCCTTTGACAGTATGACCACTGACACAAGAGGCATAAATAACTTAACCTGATACATCCATTTCGAACACTCAAAAGATTTTTCGTTTAATAGCTCATTTCAAGTAATTTTAGTATAAAATTCTAAGCAATCGATAAGTATATTTTGATTTTGGTAGGAAGAACAGTAGAAGTTAGTTACCAAAGTTACTAAAGCCATTTTAATATATTCATACATAAAGTCATGTTATCTGCAGCTGTCACTTTTGATAGATACTACTAATACATATAAAATAACACACGTAGTATAAAGAAATCTTGTCAATGTCAGCTGTAAGAAAAAAGTTTGAATTTTCTCTACTGTTCTTACAACCAAAATCAGGGTATACCTAGGCTGTATTTATTTTAAATGTTGACATATTTTGAGGAAGACGTTATAAACTGCGTAAGCGATGGTTATCTCCGTGAATATAATTTATTATTTAATATATAATTAATTGGTTTTCTGTCTAACTTGATCAGCAATAAAAAAATATTAGCTTTAATCAAAGGAGAAATTACAGAACTTAGTTTCTGAAATCGAAATAGGAATTTTAGCACTGTAATAAAGATAATAACATGGAGGAACTATGTATATTGTTCATATTTAATTATTTAGTTCAATGCAAATTCCTGAATGAATAATCATTAAAGTGATTATGATCTATGTTTAACAATATATTATCATCTTATAATTATTTAAATCATACATAACACCAACTTGTGGTATAACTAGTAGTATCATCACTTGTATAAACACCTACAGAATATAATACTCCTTGTCTTTGGGTTTCTAAGGTTAAAATGCATTTGCCATTAGCCAGGGATACACGTAATTATTCAACATCCATTATATTTCTTGGACCACGTACTAGGGTGAGACAGCTTTGTTTAATAATGGGGATGTGTGGGAGATGGAAAATGGAATTGGAAGGATGTCGGAGAGCCCTCCGAGAATACATTTTCACAGGAAAATGTTTGCAGCAGAGCTCCTAATATCAAATTATTCTCAATTACTTCCCTCTCATATTTTGAGTTTGTGTTTATATATATGTACAGAAAAAAAATTAGTTACCGATTTTTAAAATACATTTTTGCATTTCAATTATGGATCATATGATGTAGAATTCAAACACCATATTAAACAAATTGGTAATGTGATTCACTTTTATTTTTGTATGCCAAAGCTATCTAATTAAAAATAAATTTCAGTGAGAATTAAGATAAAACTTATGTAATTAATTATTGGCCTAGTAGATGGAGGAATGGTTTTAACTCTACCGTTTGGAATTTCATCTTTCTGGTGACTGAATGTTTGCTCCGCGAAAATTAACAAAAGTGTGAGTCAATTTTAGCCAAATTTGGCAAGGGTACTCTTTTGACTTAAGCTAAAGATCTATGTAGATGGTTTTATGTTTCTAATTTTAAAGATGGTGAACAGCCAAAAGATTTATTGTTCAACAGCTCATTTCAATTATTTTGAATTTAAATTTCTAAGGAATCAATTGAGCTCCTAGAGCATATTTTTAAAAATTTTGACATTTATTCTAAGGCAGTTATCTTAAATGATGTGAACAAGGTTTTTATCTATGCATTTAATATAACACTGAATATAGTACTCATTTGTTTTATTTCTAGCTTGGTCATCAAAGAAAAAAATTAGCTTCAAACACAATTAAAAAATCGTAAGAATGTAACAGTAATAACAAAAATAACATGAGATAACTCTTATAAAAATGTGCTTAGCCTTTTTGAATGTCTAGTAACTTTGTATTTTATGAACTTGTGGTTGTCTTACAGTAATTTGAACAGTTATTTTAATTAATGAATAACTTACCCTTATTAAATTAAATAAATAAAATACAAACAGGTATTTTAATGCTTGTGGGTGCTCAACAATTTCAAATCTGCTTTATTTATTAGCACTTGTTAAACCTTCCATGATTATTTCAACCTCTAACACTCTGGTATACGAAATTCCATTACGTTAAAATTTATTGGCTCAAACAAAACATGATGGGAGTGAGGTCTACTGTTCACAAAACTACAAATATTATAACCAAACAATTGTTCTACAAGCTGTATGTCGGGAATACGACATGCATTTAAGTTGAAAATATAATTAGTATTTACTTATTCTATTTGAATAATGAAGCGAAGGGAGTTAATTCTGTTATACCAACATATGTTTTACAAAACTTTAATTACAATAAAAAAATTGAACAAAGGTTATTAACTTTTATTTTAGCACCATGTCTTACTACCCGTTCTGGTTATACACCTATGTACTAATTACGCTAATGGTTTTAGGGATTAGGAACGATATACTTAGAGGAAGTATACCTGCTTTTGCGTGGAGGAATAGTAGAAAACCATTTTGGAAAAATCACCCTCAGTGCACTCAACCGAGAATCAAACCTCAATCTTACTTTCACTAACAGTCTAGTCTACTAAGAGAGTAACCCACCTCGGTGGCGTAGTTAACTAATGCGCCAGTTTCGTGTTGAACTAAACTAGACTGCCGAGGACGGGGAGATCGAGGTTCGAATTTTGGTCGGGTGAACTGAGGGTGGTTTTCCCTAAAAGGTTTCCCACTCTTCCTCCACGTAAAGGCGGGCTCACTTCCTCCAAAGTCAACCTTACCAACTCCTAGCCCATCAGCGTAATTATTACTTAAGCGTATAGCCTGAACGGGTAGTAAGATGCGGTGCTAAATAAAAAAAACTTCGAGAGTAGTGCGTTAGGCCATGCTACCACCGAAGCGATATTTTTTTTGTCCTATGTGCCTTAATTCTAACCAGGTCATGAGCAGCTTACACTCCTTTCAGTTATATTAACATATGAATATGTTAGGGGGGGAGGAGGAGAACTTTTAAGGAAATGTAACATTTATATTTAGGATACATGACGTAAAACCGTTAGTGTAAAAAAGAAGTCACATCCATTGAGCTCAACTGGGATTAAAGCTCCAGCTTCCCAGACCGAAGTAAAACAGAATCAACTCTAGCGGAATTGATAACAGTAAATTTGACAAATAAATCTGCGCTTTCTCTGCGTAATATTACTCAAGCCCGCATTGATGGTCACGTAGACTAAATATTACACTCATATAGTATGGTTATTGCTGACTGGAGGTTTGGAACTAGAATAATGACTGGGTGTTCTTTAGGTTTTTATTCCTCAATGGTTTTACACCCTCCATCCACGCATGTGCAGGCAAATTACTCTATATTCTACATTATGGTACCTACCCCAATAGCGTAATTAAAATGTCTACAGTTCAGATGGGTGGTAATATTCGAAGTAAAAAAAAGAGATTTATTGACATAGTCAAGACTTGTGCCAATGATTTACGTCTTGGTAACTTTATGACTACTTGGTCTATCATGAAAGGAAATATGTGTTTGAGCAACGTCCGCCTATCGCAATGATTACTTTACCTAAAACTAAGAATATACAAAACAATAATTTAAACGGTTGTTATCTAAGGGTGTGAAACGTAATCTCTTACCTTACATGAGGCAAAAAAATATATATATATTAGGGAGTTCAAAAACAAGATTCTTATGAAGATATTAGGTCCAAAAGGGATGAGGCTACTGGGGAGGGGAGGAGGTTACAGAAGGAGGAGTTACATACCCTGTTCTCATCACAAGATATTGCTAGAATAATCAAATCTTGTAAAGTACGGTGGGCAGGTCGTGCAGTTTGAATGGGAAGAGCCCATTGGAAAGACCTAGACACAGATGGGAGGATAACATTAGAATGGACCAGAAAGATATAGGGTGTAGTGAGGTGGATTGGAGGTCAAATTAGGGATAGGTGACGTACTATTGTAATTACGGCAATTAACTTTTGAGTTCCTACTGCCATAGAAAAAGTAGGTAAGGCACTAAGGGCTCATGCACCAATAAACATCCTTCCAACGCTATCCAAGCTTCAGAATGTATAGTGCATAGTCAAATCCATACCAACATTGTCGAATACCAATCTAAATTTTGACCACACCCCAAAATAATGACAGCACTAATTAATGTATAAGATGACCTAAGACTGGCAACGGACAAGAGACCATCCAAGCTAAGCTTTCATTACCATCGATCGAAAAATATTGATAGATAGATTATCGCCATATTTTAATTTATTGTTCCGACAAATATGTTATTTGTATTAGTTCATACTCATCTGAACGATAAAAAACAGTTGTAATCGATAAATTTCTTTCTGGTTGACGAAGGGTAAATGTGGGCGTGCCATATGAGTCAGTTATTGGACCAATGGTGTCTCCCATATTATTAATAATATAACCAATTTTCTTCAGAACACCAAACATCCTATTTACGCCGATAATTTCCAAAAATATTTGCCTTCACCTGAATTTCGATTGAATAATATCTTCGTATTACTCAAATGGCTAACTTATAGTAATCCAATCTTCTCAATATGTTCAATTAAACTTAACTGTATTATTAAATTTTCCTATTTCCTTAATGTAACATTGAATTATAATGCAATCCCTTTGGTACTTGTTGACGAATATCTGGGCTTATACGAAAATAATACTCCCACAGTCCCACATGGTCTAAGTAAGTTTAGGGTTTGGCCAGACTGACAAGCGTGCGAGCGAGCGCGCAAGCGACTGGGTGGCCAAAATCGCTAGAGTGCGAGCGAGCGCGTGTAGCAGATAGCTCTCGATAGTTGTTGACGAGGAGGCTCCGAATCTTGGCTCAGTGAAATGAGGGTAGTTTTTTACAAGTGATTTATTGTTGTGGTTTTCTCATCCTCTCTTTATGCTAATGGTGGTTCTTATTTGTTAAGGCCTACTTTGATAATATTGAAGTATTTTATCATATCAGTTTTACATATATATATATATATATACACACACATATAGGTATGGTTTATGATCTTACCAATTAAATTAGGCCGTTAATAGCAAGTGTGCTAAACCTATCGATATTAATAAAAATGTCAAAATGAGAAGTTTTTCTAGCACTAAATGAACCAACATACAATAATATTGCCTAGCGCCTGTAAACTATACTGTACCGGGTCGAGCGCGCTTGCTTGTAAAATAGAGCCAGTTGTATCTTTCAAACGCTCGCGCACAGTCGCTCGCTCGCTCCAGTCTGGCCACCTCTCATTACAACCAATGTGTTCTATTTTATATTTTAGTTGCTCGCGCGCTCGCTCGCTCAGTCTTGTCATCCCCTTACATATTTGTATAAGTATATTTGCATTTTTACATATATTAAAGTGAATTAAGAACTTTCTTCCTGACGCTTTTAAAAATGGTTTTCTCAAAATTTAACACTTCCTTATTTTGATTACTGTGGTTTAGTTTACAATGGCTTGACTGTTTAGCTTTAGAAAAAAGTTTAATATTTATCATCGACATGTGACCTTATGATATACTTCTATATTTAAACCAAACTTTACTGGCTACGCCTTGATGATAGATGGCATCTTAATCTCTGGTACAAGATGTATAATGTCGCAGATTATTATTCTAAGCACTTCAATCTTTAAAGAGATTTCGCCTAACATAACCACTATCCACCTATAGCATGGATCACTACAAAATATATTTGCCTACATACATCCCTGATACAAGATATACAATGTCCCAAATTAGTATTTTAAACACTTCGAACCTTAAAGATATTTCGCTTAGCATAACCATTTACTCTTCTAGAACATAGATCACTACAAAATCAATAAAACTACAAATAAACATTTAAATAACGTATTTGTTTTACGTTATAAAAATGCTGAAGTGTAATTCGAATTTACATTCTGGCTCCTATAAAATATTGGTTTATTTGAGGTCAGAGTAAGTTCGTTAGCTAATAGATTTTATTATCAGCATTGTTAACTTGTTCGATTATTTCCTGCCACCATGATTTGTAGAGTGATTAACTAATTATATATGCATTATATGCATGACAAATAAATAGTTTAGTAATAATAGATAGGACGTGGATAAAAATAGTTAGAGTTAATGATTAGATAGTCAAAATAAAAAATTAATACCAACATATACACCAGAAAAATTATATAACCAAAGAACGTGCCTGGTAATTTACACATTATAATACATTTTTAATTAATAAATGTTTTAATCTCACACTTTTTTGTTAATTTTAACTGGTTTTTATTTATTGTGTATCTTTCCATGTATATTCATTCGTTACCTAATTTATTAAATATTATATGGTTAATAATCCTATATTTGGATCATCTTGCAATCATTAAATTTAACACAAAATAAGCTTATCCCAATCATTTTATACTGTACCCATTTTAATTATTTCATGTATTTTAAAATGTATATTGTACATTACCAGGCAAGACTTCTGTTGTCTAATTTTTCCAATCATATATTGATATTTATTCTTTCTTTATTTTAATCATCTTATAGCCTTTAAATCTAATAACTTCCAACCAAATCTTATCTATTATTATTATATTACGCTTTATTTCATATCGTAGAATTTTTCTAAAATGTTTTATAAATATGTGTTTATTTATGTTTAAATTTTTCCATCCTTTAATATCATTTTTCTTTCTTCCTTTTTTTACATTGTAATAGGGCTATAAATTTATTCATTTATGTTAAAACTTTGGTATTTAATAAATTTTTTATTGATTTTTATATCAAGTTTGTAGAAAAAATTGTAATTAGCATTTAACTATTATTTCAATAGTACACATGTTTGTTTTTACATTATAAATAAGTGAAAGTAGAAGTGGAATAAATGCATCAGCCTAGGATTTTCCCAGATAGATACGATACTATTAATATAATATAATAATATTTTTTCAAGAAATTTTGTTTACGTATCTTAAAGTCAATATAGCTTTGAATGAAATATTCAAAGTTGCGGGATAAAATGCCTTCCATAAATCTCTATCTTATCATATTGCGATGTGGTAGAGACTAAAGTGGTAAAGAAGGGAGGAATGAATAGAAAGAGAAGAGATGGGATATGAAAATAAGAAAACTCTGGAAAAGAGGAATAAATAAAAACCCTTCTCTCGCTATGGAAGGTGTCATTTTGAGCTAACACGCACAGCGTGGTGCCATTAATCATTTCATGTCAAACTGCGTGTCTAATTATTTATAACTCTCGCGCGTGACGTAGGGCTACGGTAAACCTGCTATAGAATTAAGATACCTTGATTTGACCACAAGGTGAATCTAAATTAGTTTATTGTGTTTGTTTATGAGTCTATATCTTCAAATAAGATACTAGAAAAATGAATCTCATCGATGGTCACTTGGACTAAATGTCAGACTCATATAGTTTGGTTTGCCGGTGACGTAGAGGTAAGGGTTGGACTTCATGTTGGTTGGACTGACAACGACTTTTCATATATTACTTCCCACTTTCCCTATCTGGGTTAGTTTCCCATAAAGTCTACACCACTTAAAAAAACTAACCCCTTCCCACGTCCGCTTTAGTTATAATGTTTACAGTCCGGAGAATGGAGATAAACAAAATAAAATTATTGCTACTATGTTACAGAGATATTGTAAAATTCTGCTGTCCTAGTTTAAGCTCGTTTGTAAGTAGTGTACGAATAAATTACTCTCTTTAGAAATCTTATGATAAATATAAAAATATAATTACATTTTAAATCATATACATAGAACGTTTCTACAAAAAGTTTATTTAAATAGAATGCGTCATCACATTTTTTAATAATACATAATGTGTCAAAACTGACCATCAGGTATTTAATTAATATACTTCAGTTAGTAAACTTGTGGTACGCGTTTATAAAGTTTTTAATTTTTTTGCTAGATTAGTAGACTGAGTGTCTATACTCGTCGGCAGAAAAATGGGACGTGCTATCAGCAGGTAAACAAAAAGCCTAGCAGGATCAGCTGCTTATTTATTCCCTCTCTTTCTATTTTGTACATTGGCATCTAAGTGTGATAGAGCTTGGAATTTCTAGGTGCGTTAAGTTAATATGACTCCCTTCGGTGGTCATATGGTCTAAAGCACTAATACCGTACTACTATATGTCGGGGATTTCAAGGTTAGGATTTCGGCTGGATGCACTGAGGTTTTTTCCAAAATGGTTTTCCACTCTCACTACACATAATGTGGATACACTTTATATAAATGTAACCTTCTTAATACCTAAAAGCATTAGCATAGTTGATACATAAGCGTATAACCCAAACGGGTAGTAAGACATGGTGCTAAAAAATATTAAAAAACAATATTATGACCATTTAGGTTTATTTTTATAATTATTTAAGAATTTGTGGTTTTTGTTTAAATGTTTTTATTTAATTAAAACTCACCAAATAATATCTAAATACAATTCATCAGAAATATTATCTTGAATTGTCGTTACGTTGCAAGTAAGCAACGTTAGAAATAATGCTTTTACAACTTTGCTATGGATAGGCCGAACGAAAAGTTAGACTAATCTACGTTAATATTAAAGTTACGGTAAGCCACACAGATTTTCTCACTGCTTTACAAAAAAAAATTGAGATATATATTCAAAAATCGTAAAATAAGTGAAACTAAATAATAGGCAATGCTGCAAAAACAATCCATTAAAGGATATAAATGAAATAAAATTCACTGTTACAGAAACATATTGAGAAAAGAGTAATAACTCTATTCACCAAAAATCATCGTAATTAATTTTCCGGGCTTAAATTTTAGAAATATATTTGCTAGTATCTCAGAAATTATTGGTTTAAAAAATAAAATATACATTTAACAATAATGGTTTCTTATTTTTAATAGTACTACAACTTTTCAATGATAAATAATTTATTTTGTATCCCATATAGTTGCGAAGATTTCAAATCTGGAGTTTGATATTTATGTAAAGTATCATATGGGAAAATTGGAGTTTCCATTTTGTTTGAAGTGTTAAACAATTACTGAAAATTAAATTTAATCAAAATCGTTAGAGCAGATTTGGAGAAAAATTGATCTTTTTCTCTTTTGACTCTTAATTTTAAGGTTGGATAAATTGTTAAAAAAATCCCTCTGAGAGAACTTATGAAAACCCAAGATACCAAGTCTTAGCACGAACGGTAAAATGGTTTCATCTCTAGTCAGAAAGACACACAGATAGAAGGCATTGCCAAAACAACTTTTTCGGCTCCAGGGGGGTCAAGAAACGTTCATATTCAACAAAATCTCGTGTTCAGTTGTTGTTTTTTAGGATCACAATACTTTCTCTAACCAAGGGGTAAGAGAAATTGTTAACAGTTAATTTGTTTTCTTTCTGTATAATATATTTGTCCAATTAACAATAATGTATCATATCTAGACTATATTAATTAATAATAATTATGATAATAAAAAACTCCAATATTCCTGCTGCTCAAAATTACCTAAGTCACACGCAATAATTTCTGTTAAAATGATCGACAAATTGGGCACGCATTCTCAAAAAAGGCGATCTCACTCTCACTATTATTAAAATATGAAAAAGGAAAATAATATGTGACAGGCTGGGTTGAAATCTCAAGGTATATCAAAATAATTATTTCGATAACATTTTTAAAACATATCATGAAAACATCTAAATAAAATTCAGTTTTAATTTAATATGAAAAATTCGACCAGGTGTTACGTTTTAGAAAACAAAAATAATTAGGAGGGTAATGGAGGGAAATGTCTCCCTTTTATCAAACTTAAATATAAAATTTAAAAAAAGCCATACCTCCACCAACTTTTTTCGACGTTGGAGATGCGCTTCCAAACCGAACACTAAAATATTCCAATCCCAGTTGAGTCATGAATATTTCAACAACCAGTGGGGGGTGGGAGGCTGTATCCCGACCTCTTGAAAGTTTAAATTCTTAATCTTATGTTTGGACAAAGAATGATGTGAGTTTTCCTTTGTGCTCCCATCCCTCACCCCCACCTTTGCGAACATAACTCAACAAACAAAGAAAGCATGAAAGTAGACTTTAATTCAACAAATATTTTGTTGTTATTAATTTTTTAGCTTTGGTCAAGTTTATTTTTATCTATTCTATTTATTTCTATTTTTTGTAGTAGCTAACTGTAATTACCTAAAACATTGTACTCAATTGTAAGAAAAAAGAAAAGGTAGGTAGTAATTCCTTATGTACTTTAATTAGATTTAGAGGGACAAAAAAATATACGCCTAAGGCAGCACCCACGGTCATCGAGAAAGTATCAATCGCTGTCAGGCCACACGGCTTAAAATATAATGGTCTGTGTTGTTACGTGGGACTACTTCTCTATTTTGTCTAAGCTTATACTCACCCTTCACCCAAAACCACCCTTTTTCATGTTAATAATAAAGAGGGGAAATGAAACTACGAAATGTATTATTTCATGGTAAAAAGGAACGCTCGCTGCTAGTTCCCAAATATCTTAAACTTTTCTGTTATGAGCCTATCAAAAAAGTACTGTATTTCTTAGAGAAAGGCTAATTCTAAAGCCCCTTTTCACCAAGCTTAGTCTCATAACTCCGCGAATATGATTAAAAAGTCGTTGAAAACGAGCTAATGTTACACTTTAACAAAAAAAATTCTATTAAAATCTCAAACTATAAGGTTGGTAAGAAAAAAGAGCCTTGTTAAAATAATTTGACTTTATTTTGGTGTGAACCATAAATATTGCGTTAGAGTTGAACGTCTGCGTGAAAATGTCTCGATACCGAGGTGGCCTTCATAAATGTATTATATATATACATATAATACATTTATGACCTTAATTTACTTGGATGACAGGTCAAAAAGTTACTAGAGATAGTCCATAATACATCCCTACCCCAACAGCTGACATAATGTAACTCTGGATAAATGTAATGAAAACAGATGGTAATATATGAATGTTATAGTTAACCACAATACTTTAGGCCAATATTATTTATATATTTATTTGAGGCGTGGCACAAAGTTTATTTATCGTTTTAATCCACTTAAAAAAATTATTATTCACAGCACCTTCCCAAAAGGTATAACTAACATAGCTTTAAAATGGCAACCGACGAATTTAAACCATGTGATTGTACGTTATGGAAACAAGTTCTTTACAGTGATGCACCCACGCAGTGGATATAAATATTTGATTCGGTCAAATATTTTTAAATACGATAAAATAATCTTAAATTAATTTATTATATATTAAATAAATGACAGGTATTTTCTCTTCTCCACGTATATATGATGCCTGTATTAATGTATGCACTATACTACACATCAGAGATAACATTCCAAAACGAAGAATAAGTACTTTCAATTATGTTTAGAATATTGTTTAGGATTGAATAAAAATAAATTATTAAAAGTAATGAAAAATGTGAGAAAACTTAAGTTTACGTTATTTTAAATGTAAAATATAACATCTAATTAAAAAAACTTAACATTCATAAAAACAACGTGATTTTCTACAAGTGTTGGCGACCCAAAACTTAAACATATGATTTTTTTTAACTGTCATCCAGGTAAAAACCTATCATTAACATACTCTACATCAACGCGTCTTAAACAAAGCTTTTGTTTCTAAATCTAAGTGTAGACATTGAATTTTAAGGAATCCTATTTAATATTCTAAAATTGAGAGTATCGTAGTTATGCATGACCAAAACAAACGCTTAAATAAATCAAGAGATTATCACTTTGCTTTGAAAAATTAGCGTAGCTTGTAGTAATGTCCAAACTTGTTAATTTCATACAACTGTAACTTTGAAATGTTGTATTGTCCAAGTTTTATTACGATTCAACCCCTCCGTTTAATTTTTTTTTTCACAAAAGCTAACGTTTACAGTCACGTTAGTAAGGTAGACAAGAAATATTTATTGTAAAATTGTTTATATTACTCTAAATTGACGAGTGAAAATAATTGTCACTGACTCAACATTTCTGTGAAAAAAAAAAAGACCGGCAAAGATTTAGTAAAGTCTTTTTTAGTTATTGAAAAAATTTAGGATATCTACTGAGAAATAGTTTTTATTAGTTTACCAACATTACTGGCCTCCTTTAGATAACCAATAAAACACACTCAAATTTTCAAGTGATCGTTTTGTTGAGGAGTTTTATTTAAAAATGTTTTTATTCAAAATTGTTCTAAGTTGAATTTAATAAGTATTTTGACGAGAAAAAAACTATTAATATAGTTTTCTATTTAAAAGAATTGATTATATTATGTTATATTATAGAGAAAATTACAATATTATGCTTATGCTACATGAAACAATTGCATAAACTAGACTACCCACTTTTTCAAAAGCCACCTACCTATATTATGTTCATAAATTAATAAGTCAAATAATATGCGAGTGTTATTTTTTCAGATTGATATTATGTTCGTTATTTACTTGCTACCAGTCCAGGCTTAGTGAAAATTTACACCATGAAGGGGTAGGAAACAATTTAGGAAAAATACACCCTGGTTCCATCAGACCGGGATTTAAGCCCCAACCGATAATCCAGTATATTTTTAGAGCTACGTTTTAAAGCAGGGATGGGAAACCTGTGGCCTTTTGAGGTGTTTGGGGCGGTCTTTTTGCATATTTTGTCACTTATATCTCTTCATCATTTATGTATAAATTCTCTTTCTCAAAATCAAATTTTATTCCTACAATGTAATAAAACTAAGTGTTTTATTAACTGTTGAAATTCTTAGTTTATAGAACTCCATTATTGAGTGATTTTCTATTAGATTTCAAAATCCATACATGCTGATATATATATATATATATATATATATATATATTTGTACAATGTATGTCTACAGTTAAATTTAAAATTAACCATGATCCATAAAGAAAAAATCGAGGAAAAGCGAAAAAACTTTTTTTGTCAAATATTTCAGGATGTAATTTGTATTTTTTGTTTAAAAAAAATTGTTGTTATATCTATAAATAGTGAAATTTACATATTTAATATGTAAAAAAAATCGAAATTTGCTGTCATTGATTGAAAAGGAAAATAATTAAACTAAAAAACTGTTCACTTCTTTATGGGTTCCTAAAAACACGTTAACTTATTTAGGTAAATTATGTATTTATAATTTTGGCAAAATTTATGGTACTAATATGAAGTGAGAAATCCGTGACGTGTGTTGCGGCCTTTAGATGCCAAACGGTTCTTCACCCCTGTTTTAAACAATGTGACTTCAAATTCGGATAAATGATGGATCAATTTCAAAATAATATTTTAATTAATATAAAAACATTTTGACCCACTTTGGTGGCTGCATGGTCAAAAGCGCTACTCTCGCAATAGACTAGACGGTGGAAGACAGGGAGATTTGGGTTCAAACCTGGTCAGGTGCACTGAGGGTTGGATTTCATAAATGGTTTTCCACTCTCCCTCCACGCAAATGTGGGTGCACTTCCTCTAAATGAAACCTTCCTAATTCCTATCACATTAACGTAATTAGTACATAGATGTATAACCCGAACGGTTAATAAGACGCGGTGCTAGCAGCAACAAAAAAAGCCCTGTGTGAACACAAAACAAATGTAAGGGTAGTTATAGTTTAGTTTGCCAATGAAGGAGAGGTACTGGTTCGAGTCCCAATAGAGTGCTAGTGAAATTGTTTTGTCACAAAATGGTTTCCTTTTCTTCCTCTAAGCAAATTTGTCTAAGTTTCTTCTAATCTCTGCCTTCCTCGTTCTTACCCCATTAGAGTAATTAAGATACGGGGACTGTAGTAAGATACTAAAGGAAGTAAACAGTAAAAAATAAATTTCTGTATGTGCTCTAAGCCGTATTAGTGATTTTAAGTAGGCAATAGGAAGTGACAGTAAAATATTCAGATGCATTATTGAATAAAACTCTTAGTTAACGTTAAGCCAATCTGAATCAACGATGGGTTCGTTCCCTTTTCTCTTTAGAGCTGTACTAGAATACACATATATGTTCGTCTCTTTTATTGAAGAATCAGATTCTCCAAGAAGTCTCTAAACAGCTTTCAGAAAGCGGTAAAACGATCCAGTCTACATCGATAGAAGAAAGTGTAGGAAAGTAGTTCACAATCGCTGTGTATGGGATTGATCATCTATACAGAACCAACTGTTGCAAGGACTACATTTTTTATAGAGCCAGGTAAGTTGTAGAACAATTGAATTTTTCCAAAACAACTTTGATGAAGACCCCTTTATTTATTTTTTTCTGAACCTCAGATACGATATTCTCTGGATCCCTCAAATATTGAATAGGTACGTAAGGATTTAAGTGATTTTAGGATCCCATCCATAGGTTTAGCACATGGATTAGTAAATACTTGCTCTAAGAGGTAAATTGGAAAGGGTTTCTTGCAGGAAATTTACCAACATTAATGGAGAAAAATAAGGGAAGGGGAAAGTCACATTGAAAATTACGTGTGAAAAATTCACTTTCATTGGTCCAGCATGGACTAGAATCTCGACCTTCCCTTCTATGGTCATAAAGCTCAACATTAATCTAATGCCTAAAGAAACGTAGTCCCCGCTTTTAGTGTTAGATTTAAGGAACGTGTCCGACAATTAGACTAATAGGCCCTACACATTTTATTTTGACTGACTTATCGACGACTTTTGGTGTCTGGATGAAGACATTAAAATAATTATTTTACGTGTTTTTAATTACAATTTTTATATATATTATAAAAAATTAGTAGGATTTTTACGGATTTAAATAAACTCATGTCATAGCAGAAGAGAAAAATTTGTTGGACTTTAGTCCGTTAAATCCAAAGTCAACATTTTAAGTCCTTATTAAGAGCTGTATTATAAAATACACTACGTAATACTTCATTATCGGAGAGAAAATTTTTGATTTTACAATTTTTCAAATTTATATATAAGCCACAAGAGAGGCTGATCCAGAGGATAAACTCCGGGGATCCCCTTTAAAAAATCTTTTACCCTCCCCAAAATTAAAAAATACATATATTTTTAAAAAATTATATAATATTCTGAGCATAAAACTGGTGATATATAAATTTAATCTGTCAAGGAAGAAGTCTACTTTTTAACAATGTTAAGTTATTGTTTGATTTCAAAAGAAATTATCTTCTCTGATAAATATAAAAGTTACTAAAACAATGTTCATAAAATATGTATATGTCAATACATGTGATCTTTAAATGTAATTTTTGATATATACATATTCATTTTGCAATACCAGTAATAAGATAAAATGTTATAAAATGTTGGCCCCAAATATATTTGTTTGTACTTTTTAAATTACCTTCCTTCCAAATTCCTATTTTATTTTCACATTCTCTCCCAATATTTATTTTGGCATCACATCACTTATTTTTTAAGCTATAGTTATAGTATATTCATGGGAACATTATAACTGGTATGCGGTGATCTTCCTAGCAACCATACCTCCCAAAAACCGGTACTGTACCAGCCAATTACCTATTAAAATACTTTTGTATATATATTAAAAATAAATGGTACGGCGCACCGCACAGACTTTCTCTCTCTTTCTATAAACTCGTAAGATTTCTGAACTGAATAATGTACATTGTATCATCACCACTCCACATAAGAACACGCATAAAATAATATACAATGATATATAATCAATGAGAAAAGAGGCGCATCTTTGTCCACCTAAGAACATTTCAAACAGTTTAATGTATTCCACAAGGGTCAACACTTCGTATTAAAATTTCGATTTCGGTTAAAGTTTTAACATTTTATAAGGTGTGCAGATCTTCAAGTCATCGCATTGATATTTAATTATTCATTTATACATTTTGACCAATAAAAAATGTAAATATTGACTATTGAGTCTAAAATGGAGATAGATCATTGCTATGCAAACATTTCTCCTAAGAGATTTAAGGAAAAATAACATACTTTTTTAGATACTTATATTTAATTACTCTATGGCATTGGAGAATTATTGCGTTAAGACTTAAGTAGTATATGTTTACAACTAAAGCTCACAAAAT
>CABFWO010003408.1:28945-41148 GCA_902155825.1 Timema genevievae
GCCACTCACAGTCAACAAAGAGTTCAACACTGACCCGACCCCAAGCGTCTCGACGCGCGGAACCTTTCTCACGACGTCTATGTTTGTCGGTTTTCCGTGTCGGCGCTCCTTCTACTGCGCGTGCGCGCGAGGGAAACCTTGGACTCCCCCAACCCTCCACCTACCCCCCTCCTTATCTAGCTTGGTAAGTATAGGTCAAGGGCTTGACTGATACGTCAACAATGGTTTGTTTTACTTTCTAGATATCGTATTTATTTTAATACAGTTTGAAACTATCCACTGAGGATACATTTTAATATCTACATTTTGTTCAATGTATCTGTTTACACAGCACTGAAACGCAAATGTCATCGAACGATGGAATTTTATTTTTTTACTTAAGCTACGTATTTATATTTGCCCATAATGTAGGAAGAAATAATGGTAGAATTTAAAGGAGATATACTCGCATTTTCGTGGAGGATATGTGTGAAGTTATTCAGGATTTTTTTTTAAACAATAAACCCATCCGGGATTCGAGCCGCAACCACCCTGTCACTAAAAAACCAGATCAGATGAGACTGATGCCTTTTTTCCACATTCCCACTGGTAAGGTTTTTTTATTCTTATTTTAAGTTTATTATGATAGTTCAAATCCCAGCTGGGTGTACTGAGGGTGGTTTTTCCTAAAATAGTTTTCCACACTTTTATTTTTCTAGCAAATGAGGATAATATCATTTTGACTATACCTTCCTAATTTTTACCCCATTAGACCAATTA
The DNA here is from genome assembly GCA_902155825.1 of Timema genevievae. Lineage (NCBI taxonomy): Eukaryota > Metazoa > Arthropoda > Insecta > Phasmatodea > Timematidae > Timema > Timema genevievae. The sequence goes on from CABFWO010003408.1 coordinate 29,705, forward strand.
AAATGTGCAGCCTTCCGTTCAGTTAGTAAAATAGGGCGTAGAAAAAAATGAATCGTGAACACAACTTTATCTTTTCTTTGGTGATCAAGTAAGATAATAAATAGGTGAATTTTATTATCAATTACATTATATTCATAGAGAATACTCGTTGTTCACTTGGTTTAAGACATTAGTCTCACTATATATATATATATATAAAATATTAAAAAACATGTATTGTGCATACATCGTTCGGCCTAGGCTCATATTTCGCTAAAAGTGGTCTTCGCATTTGGCAGTAATCACGGAACCAACAGATGAAACGCCAAATGGTTGGAACCTTCACTCCACTCGGTAAACAAATAGGTTTGTATTGAGGTTTTTTTTTTAATCACTCGAGTAGTGTATTAAAGCATTTGTTTATAGTAGACTCTTCTAATCTGTCATAAGAGAACTATTGCATAAATAACTGAAAATTCCAGTGACTTTTTTTTTAAATGTCTTGACGTTTCTAGTATTTATCTGTTTCCTAGTTGCGTATTTACCCTGTTTTTACCTTTCCACCCACTCTTATTTATTGAAAACCCTGACTCACGTATGGCCTCTTAAGACTTATAGAAAATAAACTCGTGAAAGAAAGGGCTCTATAAATCCTCGGTTTATTGAACTAGCAAGTTTGGAGTCTTTCCTCGCGTTTTATTTTCGGGCAGTGAAATGATGGTCCATGGTGTTCTCGCGTAGCCACGGAGGTTAAAATAAACTCTCCATCGAACGACCAAACTTTCTGGATATATAGAGCCCCTGCAATGTTTTATAGACAGCACACTCTTACTTTAAAGATGGCGTCGGTCGGCTGCTAAAGTATGAGAAAACAAGTTTTATGGGGCGCTGGATATAATTTCTGAGTAAAGTTTGATTCAAACATTCGAAAATAAAGAGCAGAATTTGTTTGAAGCATACAGAAATTCACACGCTAACAGAAATGTATATTGGCATATGAAAATATATAAATATTAAAATATTTATTAAGTATTTGTACCGAGTAAACCGGCCACGGTTGTTTAAAGTGTCTCCGGACACGGGCGAAAAAGGTAGGCAGCCCGTTTTAAGATGAAGGCACGTCAGTTCAATTTTAGTCGGTCGGTGTCTAGTTTACTATGATTCTGTTCTTGTGCTATGTGATCAGATTATAATTAAAATTGAAACAACTATGTACAATATTAATTATCAATTAAAATATAATCAATGCAATGGCATTTTCAATTAATTCATATTACCCCCGATACGATCACTATGTTAACGGCCTGATACAGTAGACCTATATCAAAAATGAGCGTAACAATTTGGTCTGATTTTCAAGTGACGCCGTAAGTCCTGATTCTAATCCCGGCCAGGTGTAGTGAACGTTTTTATAAAAATAGTTTTCTACTCTATTTCTACACGAATGAAGGTACCTAAATTAAACTTTTCTAATCCCTACGTTATTAGTATAAATATTCTGATAGCCCGAATATTTACTAAAACGTGGTGCACACAAAAAATAAGAAAATTTTCAAAGGTATTATTATATTTTGGTTTTCTTATTTGTTCTTTGTGTTCACCTAATCTTCCTACCTACTCAGAAAAAGGAAAAGAATGGGTAAGATAATATGTTATAGGAAATGTACCAGCGTTCACTTAAAGTAAGAGAGGGAAACCCTTTAAAAGAAAAAAAACTCCTTCAGTACACCCTCACGAGATTAGAACTCAGACTTCCCTATCCGGAGAGCATCAAAAGCGCACGAAGACATGGAACAAAAGCGCACCTAGACTTTGTATCAAAAGTGCACAGGGAAAAAACAAGGGCACCACGACAAAAAACATATTGTAAATAATTATCTTATTATTTACAATAATTTTAATAAAATAATATAAAAAACAAGGTAAGGTTAGTTTGGTTAGGATGCAAACACAACAACTCAAGTTGAAAGAAAGATGTGTCATTCGTGAACGAACCAACATTCGGTGTTGCCAAATGGGTCTCAGAGAGACTTTCAGTGGTGCGCTTTTTTTATGCTCCTACGTTGAGCGCATCTGATATCCTCCAAAGCAGATACACAAATTATTCCTGTGCGCTTTCAGTAGGTAGCCACCGATAAACCAAACCAAACAAGTTTGACACCTTAACCCGTGTGCCCACCGATGCGAATATTATTGGACGTACAAAGTGGCAAATTATGTTTTTATTTTATTTAAATCCAAATGGCTGTTTCTTCACAATAATTTTTTTTAATGGGTATTCAAAATTTTGACTTTTCGACAGATTAAGACGTGTTTTCTAATTTACAATTTTCTAACTGTCCGATTCGCCATGATTGTACTTACTTTCAGACTTGCATTTATAACAAATATGTTGAGTTCGTACCAAGAGTATCTTCTCCCCTCAGTGGAGAATATTCTACCACGATAATAAATCAACCTTTTTTTATGTTGTTGTTGTGTAAAGTGACAGATTTCGATCACGGTTAAAATTCGTGACAAAGAAAACTGGAAAGTAATGACAGGAGGGATGAAAAGTATCTCGCTGAATAGAAGAAAATAAATAGCGGCCCTCCACGACGTGGCAATCGATACTTTGGGGTCAGGGTTGCGATATTTTCTTGGAAGGCTCGTTAAGGAACTTTAAGTCTGAATCGCGTCCATCAGGTGGGTGCCAGGATAGGTTCACTTGAGTTGGATGTGGGGTAAGGATGTGCGGTGAAGGCGGTATTGACGGGAAAAGGGGGGGAAGGAAGGCAAGGAGCTAAAAGGACAGTTGAGGAATAAAGCTCGATTCACAAGTCCGCCGAGAATTGAAAACAGAATCAGCTTAGCTGGTTTAGCAGTTCAAACGCTAGCATGAATGTATTTAAGCCCACGATTCATTGTTACACAAATTATAAACAAACTTATTATCGATACAGGTAAAAAGATCTTTAAGATTAATATCACGATGAATGTTTTCAACTTATTATGTTGCGCCGTGAAACAAATGAAAAAGAACAAGAATCCCACGCGCGCTTTTCTTTTAACGAATTATTTCAAATCATTTCACAACAGTAAACACAGTGGTGTCCCAGTATCTATTATGTAAGTGCATGCGCACTGATTAAATAATTTTGTTTTGAAATTTAATTGGGTCTCCCGAATTTATGTTGTTGGACAGAAAAAAATGAAAGCGGAAGTTAATTCAAGTCTAGCTTAACAAACAACGCCAATGAGGTTGAAATATTTTGATTGGATCGTCACGTGATTACGTTTATTCCCTTCTCTTGTTTTTCGGTGAGCGTGTGAATAGATCTTCATTGAAAGCGTGAAAAATAAATAATACAGTAATTTTTTCCCCCATTAGTTTCTCATATTCAATCACTCTCACCATTTTAATCAAAATCCTAAAGGCTAGTTTCGAAAAATTTTAAATTTTCAAGAATTAGTCATCAGTTAACTATCTTAACATGAATATAAGGAACAAATTAATATATACATTCTTATATATTATGTGAAACACTAGCCAAAGAGTCAATTTTTAAATAAAATTTAAAAAGCCATCTTCAAATCAAACATCAGTAAACTACCCTTAAATTTAAAGCTAGAATCAACTCGCGGTATGTTCCTATGTCAGGGGTGAGGATATATTTGTTTTGGCATTTTCGACTATTCTGTCAATAATGTTTCTGCATCCTTTATAAATTATATATTCTCTAACTCAAATTGTATTCTTACAATATAATAAACTCTTTTGTTAACTGCTGAGATGTTAAATTTGTAGATTTCCATTCTTGATTGATTTTCAATTAGATTTTATAATCTTTATTACATGCTGACATATATTTTTAAGTATGCTTTAAGTAAAATTAAGTGTTTTATTAGTGTTTAGAGTTGAATTTTAAAATGAGTCACTATCTGTGAAGAGTAATCGCGAGAAAAAGCAAAAAAAAAAGTACGTCAAATAATGTATTATTTACAAAAATTAGTTTCTCCATGAATATATAAAATTAGCATTTTCCTCGCATTAAATAATAAATCAACACATTCGACAACATCGGTGTGATCTAAGCTTTATAGAGTTCTTGGTTTTGGAGTTATTATGCACCTACACACATACCCACAAACACACAAACACATGTACATACAAACAAACTAATACATATCCTATATTATTTATATGTCAATTAATTCCCATTGTCAGGCTTCCTATAGTTTAAGGGGACATTTAGTATCTAAATATCAATTATGAACGAAATATATCATTTAAACTCTAATCCTAGATACAGTTAGATAAAATATTAAGACCCAATTTTTTAAATTAGGAGATACATAAAACGTCAAAAGTCAAAAATTCTCAAGATTGCAATACTTTCTTACCCGCTTCGGTGGCCGTGTGGTCTAACGCGCTAATCTCGTGTTGGACTAGACTGCCAAAGACGGGGAGATCGAGGTTCGATCCCGGTCGGGTGCACTGAGGGTGGTTTCCCTAAATGTTTCCACTCTCCCTCAGCACAAATGCGGGTACATTTCATCTAAATTAAGCCATCCTAATCCATAAACCATTAGTGTAATTAGTACATAGGCGTATAGCTCAAATGGGTTGTAAGACGCGGTGCAAAAAGAACCACTTTCTCTACTCCATAAAGGGGTAATAGAAGTTGTTTCTTTATATTGATCCTTTTTTGTTTTCTGCTCAGCGTCTTAGTAACCGATCGAGCTATCCACCAATTTACACTAATGGAAGAGGTGTGAGGGGGTAGAATTGTATAGTTAATTACCCTTACGTGGATAGATAGTGATAAATCACTAAGGGAAAAATCTCATTATATTAGATTAGGATTCGAACCCATATCTTCCAGTCACCAGAAAAAAAGACAAGACAGGTATCAAACTGTGAGGGCTTGGTTCATATAAAGAGGAGTTAAATTGTATAAGGTGTGCTTTAAGAATTCCACATTTTTATACTAAAAATAATTATATGTTTTATACCCTTGAATGTTTTTTTAATGTTGTTATAAGTAGTGTTGTCTAGAGGTAAGACTGACTATTATCTGAAACAGATTGATTTGAAAAGAAATACATCAGTATCGTTTATTGTTCTAAAGACTTGCCACGTTGAGTGTACGCGTTCAAGATATTATTATTAAGAGTATCTTAGGTTTGAGTCCATTACACTCTCCTTGTGATTAGATGTGACAATTTCGTAATGGGTTATTAATGTCATCATTTTGGAATCCTTAAGAATTGTTTCAGAATTATTAACAAAATACTGAGAAATATTAACAGGTTTTATAATTATAAATTATAAAAGTGCAACTAGATCTACGTTCACGTAACCCTCCTCGGTGGCGAAGTTAGCTAACGCGCTAGTTTCGTGTTGAGATAGACTACCGAGGACGGGGAGATCAAGGTTCGAATCTTTCTCCTGTGAATTGGTGGGGGGGTTTACCTAAATGGTTTTCCACTCTCCATCCATGCAAATGTGGGTTCACTTTATCTATATTCAACCTTCCCAATTCCTAACCAACTATAGTAATTATTACTTAATTGTATAACCCAAATTGTTAGTATGACGCGGTGCTTATAATAATAATTATTATTATATTTTCACGTAATCATACGTCAAGTCATGCGATCGGCAGCCGTCACTTTTGATGGCTATTATCAATACCCATATAAAACACAAAATATAATAAAATATTATTAATGTTGGGTGGAAAAAAAAATGTGTTTGTTTTTCTAAAAGGCTCTTCCTATGAAAATAGACTGTATAATATTTTATAATTGTTGGCGCAATCCCGCATGTTAATATCTTACTTTCTAATATAAAGGTCTACGCAGTAAACCTACTTATGTGATATTGATTTTTGTGGCAAGGGTTTTTATTTAGCACCATGGAAGTGTACCCATATTTGCGTGAAGGGAGGGTGAAAAACCATTCAGGGAAAGCCACCCTCGTTATACCCAACCGGGATTCGAACCCAGACCTCCCCGTCGTCAGTGGTTCAATATATTGTGAGAGTGACGCCTTAAACCATTCGGCCAGCAAAACGTGGGTGGCAATACCATTGTGTGTGTTTTTATTTAGCACATTATAATTAAAATACCTAAAACATCTAGGTAGATTTTATTTAATGGCACAATTAAATGTAATAATATTCATGGAAGATAAACAGTATTTTTAAAAAGATCTGAAAGGGAGTAATATTGATTTATAAAGTTGTGCTTCGTGGCTTGTGAAATTAATCGAGGTAGATGATACACACAAAGTTATCTTTTCCATCAAACTAAAAGTTTTCAAACTTTCTCACGGCTAATAGCTTCTAAGAGGGACGGGAGAATAGTGGGAGTAGGGAGGGAGACTATTTACTTAATAAAATATCAGCCGCATCAGTGGTCATTCGGACTGGATCAGAGTATCCCAAACTTCTTAGACCGAAGGAACCCTTGCACCCGAATTAATACATGCTGGAACCCACATAGCATTTCCTACGCAGATATTATGGACATTGAATAAAGATGGTTACCCACTTCTATGGCCGCATGGTCTAAGGCACCACTCTCTCAGAATACTAGACTGCCAATGATGGAGATATCTACGTTTGAATCTCGGTCGGGTGTACAGGGGGTGGTTTTTTCCTAAATGATATTCCACACTTCCTTCACGCAAATTCCAGTACACTTCCTCTAAATTTAGTCTTCCTCACCCCTAGCACGTTTAACTTAATTAGTACATAAGCGTTTAGCTGGAACGGGCAGTAATACGTGGTGTTAAAGATAATTGGAGACAGTTAACTTTTCAAAGTATTTTAGAACTTAATATATAACCGAATAAATATTTAAAGAAATTGTACATTTCGCATCTAATACTTTTGGAAAAGTTCCACTTTCAAAATGCAAAATTTAAATCAATATATTTATTAGTGGCCCGGGTGAACTTGCTTTTTTGATCATAAAGTCACAAAGTGGTTCAATATTTGAAGTTATGACTATCAACTGTTTAGTAGGGGCAGATAATCTTCTATATTTAGCCTGTTTATAAATTTAGTCTTTGAACCAGTATACAATGAAAGAGCTTGCTCAAAAAGATTTGTTGTGGAACGCATAAAAGATTTCAAAGCTTGGTTCTTCATTTCAGAGTATTCTATAAATATTTCAATCCAAAATTGTATCATTTCTTCCCCCCAGAAATTTTGATTTTAAATTATAATGTGTTGGAATTTCTATAAGTTTTTATTTCTCTTTTAAAGACAATTCGTTGGCACTGGCAGATGAATGTGTTGTTGCTGTATCTACTACCATGCAATATCATTATCTATGAAGTATAAAACAAACGTGAAACATCACGTCATGTTCTGGCTGCACCTTTAGCAAATGTCCTTTATTCGGGATTTGAAAAAATTGGCAATCTTAATTACGAATGCTATTTTATAGTGTGAAAACTAATTAAGAATGTTATAAATTTGCCTCACGAAGCATGAAATAGCTATGGCGGAGACCAAGGTCACCTCGAAAAGGAGTTTGAAAAATGCTGGACTAGACGTAAACTCATACACATTAACTTTATAAAATAGGGGGAAGTAAGAGGTGAAGGTCCAAATATTTTCCGAATGTAATGGAGTTTTTTTTTCTTAAATAATTTACCACCCTCCCTCCACGCAAATTATTAAGTTCTGTCTTTATCCCCTTCATCCCATTAGTATTATTAAATTTAGACAAATCGAAAGGGTAGTAAAACCTGGTGCCATAAATAAATATAAACGTTTTAATTATTTAAAAAGAAATTGTTTGTTATAAGTATTCCATTGCTAACATCTTGACAGTAAAATTATAATTTTAGAGTATTGAATATAATTTTGACTTCCTTATTTAACATTTTAATTGATATAATTACCACTTGAACACATTTACTGAAGTTAATTGAAGTCGTAATTTACAAAGTCATAAAATAATAAAAGTAATAATAAACATGATTATTTTATTTAGAAATGAAAATATTGGAAAATTTTCATAGCAAAGTTTGTTAATTCAGAGCTCTCAAATGCTCAAATGGTTTACCAACAAAAAGACTCTCAAAAATTATGGTTTAGATTTGTGTTGAAAAAAATAATACTCTACCCTTCAATTGTCTTACTTTACTATCAACTAATCTCCAAACAGTTTTGTTTGGTGAAACCTTTCTCTCTAAAAAAAAAAAAATATTATCCTAACATAACATCGCATAAACATGGCCAATGTTTAAACTTTATTCAGGGAAGGGGTACTTTCACATGTTTCAGTTGTTTCCTGAAGTTGCGTCCATTCACGGACTCTAAAACTTGATAGCCTCCTCAACATTTATTACACGCGGACAACCAAGCCACTGACGTCACGTCTAGTACCAACTTTCACAACAAAAAAAAACCAAAACACTTTACATAGCGTTTCCCTCTGTTTGGTTTTGATACTAGATTGCAACTCTTGTAGTGTGTTTAGAAATCAAGCTGAAGACAACTTGAAAAGTAGGCCCTTAATATATAATATAACTTTATGTTTTATGATAAAACACACGTTTACTTCTTTTTTTATATAACACCACGTATTATTATTAACCATTCGTGTCTTATATTACTAACAAAGGAAAATTGAAGTTTGAATTTATTTTTTTGTATCTGTCTCATTCTGTAAGAAAAATACGTATATTGGTTTATACACTAAAATCCTTTAGAATTTTGTATTGCAAAATTATTTGATATATTTCATTCTAAGTTGATAAATCAAGTTACCAACACAAAATACAATTTAATTACTTCAGACTTTTTCATATGAATGTTAATTTGTAATGTACAACAACAGCTCAGAGTGTCAATAATAATTGAACATAATTGAGTATTTTAACTGTCAATAACTATATTGTCGAAGCAGGAATTTTTTTTTTTCTGTGTAAAATAGAAGCCGATATTTTTTTCAATGCTATTCAAACCTTTTATTGTGTTTCGTTTGTTTTTTCAAGAGTACGCATTTATTCACTAAACATGGCCGAGCCAAGTACAATGTGTTTGTAAGCTGGTGTCGCACCTTAAATACCGTACACACGTGTAATAGTAGACCTATAAAAATATGATGAATATATTATATCCTTTAAGTCTATTCTTACTACATAAAAATAGGTCTACTACTCAGTTTAAGTTCCTTAAATCTATTACATTACTTTTGATTTAATATTTAAAAACTAATCTCAAGTGAATTTCATAGCTTATTTAGTCATATTTAGTCACTCTAATATTACTAGCTGTATTAGTAATAACAACAGTAAAATACAAATTAGCCTACATTCAACACAAGAGTTATACGGGGTGTGAGTCAGGAGGGTAGTTTAGAGTAGGTTCACTTGCCCTAGAGGGGAAAGATAGCGTGTAAAACTACCCTACTTGACACCCACCAAATATTCGCAGCCTGATGACCTAGTTCACAGCAAAACAGACAAGAATGGACTGAGAGATTTTTCTACGCGGTAGCCACCGCAGGTAGAACCTATTTAAGATATTTGTACATGTTTTTAAACTACACGTGTGAATAAGTGAGAAATAGTTTCCCACTCTCTCTCCACGCAAATGCGTCTTAATCCCTTCACCTATCAGTGTAAATATGTGGAAAATATTTTAAAATATTAGTGTTGCTTGTTAAAAAAAATTGTGAAAGTTCCTTAGAAATATTTGTTTTAGAGCTATGACGCACCAATTTTTTTGGAATCACAGCAATTTTTAAAAAAACAAAATAAAAGTGAAATTGGAAATTAAAACTTTGGCTGACCCGCTTCCATGGCCGCATGGTCTAAGACATCACACGTGGGATGGACTGTCCATGAAGGGGAGATCGTGGTTCAAATCCCAGTCGAATGTTTTGAGGGTGGTTTTTACTAATGGCTTTACAATCTCTCCTCGTAAATGTGGGTACACTTCCTCTAGGCTCAACCTTCCTCATTCCTAGCATATTATCATTATTATTACATTTACATGTAGCCGGAACGAGTAGTAAGCCACAGTGCAAAAAAAAAGGTTGCCTAGTCACCCAACTTTGGTTGCATCTCTGAATAAAACTTTTTAAAAAGTTGAAAAATGACAACTGGACGCAGGAATCGACACAAGTACCACGTAATATTCTCTTGTCCAGGTGTCATTTTTCAACTTAGGCCTATATTAAATCTAACAAAAACAAAAGTTTCTAGAATTATTCACATAATGTCTAAATGCAAGATTAGAGCTTTATTTCGATTATTTTTAGTGACATCCTCTTTTTCGGTGTGTGCAATTTCAAACAAAGACGTCACAAACAAACGTTCACTGAACCTTCGGGTCAAAGTCAGGTCAGAGGACACGTGCGCGAACATTGACGTCACAGGCACGGACACGCGTGCATGCGCAGACCCCTTTGTCTGAATATATTCTCTGGTTGCTGTATTTTATTTTTATCTCGGGCGTAGGGGGTTAAAAGGGGTGTAATCCCATGGCGTAAGCAGGAAATGTATTTACGATTATCTGTCCGACCACGGTGGCTTCCCACGTGTATAATTAACAGCAAACTACCCAATATTTACATGTTTAGTAATTAATATATTCCTACAGTCATGTACGACTAACAAAATAATACCAGCGAATGAAAATGTATTTGGTCTTACTCTGAGTTAAATTTAATGGTGAACCCAATTTTCTAGATACATTTAAAAAATGTCCAGAGATAATTAAGATGGTCAAACTCGCTTCGGTGGCCGTACGGTCTAAGGTGCTACTCTCACCAATATACTAGACTGCCGATGACGGGGAGATCCAGGCTCGAATCTTAATCCATTGTATTTAAGTTGGTATTCCCAAACTGGTTTTCCACTCTCTCTCCACGCAAATGCGTATACACTTCCTATAAATATAGTCTTCCTAATCCTTAAAACGTACATAAGCTTATAAGTTGAACGGGTAGTAAGACGCGGTGGTAAAAAAAATAAGGATAGTCAAACTTTTTTATTTTTGTACCGTGTCTTACTACCCATCCAAGATATTCTACAACATTGTTTTAATTTTACGTTTACCGTGTCAAACTGTCCCTTCGGGCTATCCAAATTTAATTACACTAGTGGAGAAGGCATGACAAAGGTATAATTTACAGGAAATGTACCCGCATTTACGTAAAGGAAGAGTGTGAATACATTTAATAAAAAAAACACCCCTAGTACACCCTTTCATGATCCGAACCTTTACTTCTCAATCGTTGTCAAACTAAGCTACATGAGTTTTACGTTTAGTCCACGCGCTCGTTGAAGCGGGTTTATCGTTGTTAAGCAATACGAAGTAGTGACCGTCTGGTTGTTAGTAACTCCTTTTTACCAAAAAGAATATAAGTAAATGGGTTTACATATTCATACTCAGCACCCCTTGCTCTCAGATATGCTGCAGTGCGGTACTTAAATTAAAAAAAAAAAAAAAAAA
>CABFWO010003408.1:41177-57194 GCA_902155825.1 Timema genevievae
AAAAAAAAAAGCAAATAAAAGGAAACTGTGGCTGAAAGCCAAGCCACACAAAATGATACAAGAATGGGGTTAAGTAATTAAAAAAAAAATGCATATTACTGCCTGCTGAACTCCTTTAAATGTTGATAAGATTTTGATTCTGGAATACGAAAATAAAATAAGTATATGTGTGGATACAATAGTTACACACACATACACATTATATGTTTAATTCAATGAATTATTTAGACAGTAAATATAAATTCATGAATAATTAACGTTTGAATTAATTAAATGTATACTCCAATGAAGGTAAATGTTTCTAAAATATGTATAAATCCCTTGTCATATTCATGTGTGTCACATATAGCCTATTACTTACCGAAGATAAAACGTATTTATTCACACCAGCGTATAAAATTATATTACTAGCGAATATGTCACACCAACGAGGTATTGATGTGAAATACTAACTTTCAACATTGATTCTAATATTTTTAAATTCAAAATAATTTAATGAAAATTTACTAAGCAAATTAAAATGTTTATAGTAATTTTGGTTTTAAGTTTTATTTTAAGGAGGATTGAATTCATCAACAAAATGTTTTATGTACAGTTAATACGTTCTATCTAAAAAAAAAATTGTTGTTTCGTTAAGGTAATGTCATGAACATAATTACTATACTCTGATGAGGTATTATTAAATAATCATCCAAAATGTTTAAATTAATTACAACCGAAACTCGTTTTTATATAACATTTTAGTGTGTACTATAAAATGTTGATTATTAATAAATTTTTAACCCTATAAATCTATATTTATATATGCCTGTTTTAAACTTGAAACATGCTCAAAAATTATTTTTCAGTTATCTTCGTTATTAATAGGTTTTTTATCCACTATTTTGACTATATTGCCAATAGTCGATGCTATAAGACGCTTGAGATTATATCGCTCATTGTGCTATAAATTGCAAATTTGTAGACACGAGTTGATTGAAAATTAATGCTCAAGAAAAGTATAATTTAGTTTTCGAAACAATATTTTTAAAAAAATTTAGAACCGCCTTCTTTCCCTTCACACTTCGCTTCCCCCCTCATTATCGTAACATCAGGGAATCAGGGAGAGCAATTTATTTTACTTAAGACAAATTGCTTTTCCTATTTCCACGAAAACCGGCCTTTTAGTTTTAAATTTATGGCTTTATTATGTCGCTAATTTAAAACGTCTTTCTTTATATTCTTAATTGATGATTGCTTCATGTTCCCAATATTTTGTTTGTAGTTTAATATTATATATTTTTAATTGTAGCCAAGAGCTCTTTGCAGCATGGGGATCTTCTAACAACATAGGATCTGCTTCTGTTGTCGAATTATTTAATGCAGTGTTTCCCAAAATGTGCTTCGCCCCATTGATAGTACCTAACTGAGGTATGAGTTAAGGCATGAACTAGACGTCACATCATGATGTGGTTTTGGGTGTCTTATTCTTAAATAAATGGTTTGACACAATTGAATAAACTTTCTCATATTGTGTATTTTAACATACCCCACTCCCTTCTATTTCCTTGAGCCCCAGTTTATAATTGAATATTATCAGACTTATGTAGTTATTTGTTGTGTAGTTGTTTATATTAGTTTTATAAATTTTGAATTCCTCCTCAACACCCTTTTCCGAATCACTCCTAAAAATTTCATAAATATTTATTTGGATAGCTGAAATTCTCTACTGTTATCGCAATTTTAATTTTCTTCCTTCTCTAAATTTGTATAACTATAAATCCTCCCTCCCCTAACTCTCACCCTCACACATTTACACATTTTCTAAAATTCAACTTAAAAATTTTAATAATTCAAACTTTTATGTTTTATTTGGATTGGTCCCGATATCTGATTAAAGTAATTCAGTTATCTACCACACATAGAAGTAGTTTAGTGCATTATTTTTGTAAATGTATAAATCCTCCCTCCCCTCACTCTCCCAAAATGTATTCAAATCCCAATTAGAAATTTCAAATTTTAAGATTTATTTGACTATCTTGACGGGACTTTATACCTGCTTGCAAAATTTAAATTTACGAATACAGCTAAACTTTTTTTAAAACCTCTTTTACCCTAGTTCCCGGGCTTAGATTTAAAATTTAAAATTTCCAGACTCTTATGGTTATTTGGCATGACCTTTATACTTTCCTTCCTGCCAAATTTGAATTTTATATTACACTTGTGTAAGTAGTTAATTCCATAAGATTTGGAAGTTTTGAACCACCACCCTATTTTCTCCAACACACCCTTAAAAATTTCATATTTCAGGTTTATTTGTTTATTTAGGGTTGTCTTTCTACTTGTCTGGCAAACTTAATTTTCCTCTTTTTTTTTCGTAGACACCCTCCTATCCCTATTTCATAAGGCCCCATTTTTACATTAATCTGGTGATATGGGGTAATAATCCGTCTACCATCCTACCAAATTTCAGATTTCTGGCTCATCTAGAAGTGCCCTATCTATATAGGCCTATACATATACATAAATATATGGGCCTACATATACAGTATGTTCGGAAACTCATAGCTCAAACTGCGCATAGAGTTTGTTTGAACCAAAAGTAATACAAAAACCCTGTACACTTACATCCGGAAAACTATGCTAATACCATTAAATTGTGTTCAAAGTATCGGCGTACAGCGCCGGGAGAGCAAAGCTGCCAAGCATGAGTGTACAAAAAGCTGCATAGAAGCTAGGCGCACGGCACTGCACATGTAATAATAGCAAGCACTTTATGTGATGTAGGATATTTAATGATGACCTTCATAAAGTATTCCTATTTATAGAGGGACTGGTGTGGTGTATAATATAATTGCGGTATTTTCTGCTGCCGTGCTCCAAGATATCGAGGTGTGTAGTGCCGCGTACCTAGCTCATATGCAACCTGTTGTACACGCATGTTTCAGTAGCTACAGTAGCCCCATGGTTTCTTTGGCGCTGACTGACAGTTCACAGCTGACTTCTGACAGTCAACATTTAGGTATATACCTAAATGTTGACTGTCAGAAGTGACAGCTGCTAAAAACATCTTTTTGCAGATCATATGGTTCAGCGTAGGGACACATAATTTGGTATGGTAACTTTTCAAAGCCGTCATCTCTCAGCTGTGAGCTGTCACTCAGCACCAAAGAAGCTATGGGGCTACTGTAGATAGCATTTTACTATTTCAATGGAGGTTTCATAGGTACATTAATTACGCTAGTGGAATAAGCATGATGAAGTTAGAATTTTTGAAGAAATTAGTCCATATTTGCGTGGAGTGTGAGAGGGAAATCATTTAGTAAAAACAACCTCAAAACACCCAACCGGAATTCAACCCGCCGATATCCCAGTTACACGATCCAGAAGATCCGGTCTAACTCGAGAGTGACGCGTTTAATTTTCTTCACATAGTAATCTCAAAAGATCGTTTGATGAGAATATTTTTAAATGAGGAGAAAAAGTTGTCATTAAATTCCAGGACGCCCTTGGCAGATATTCAACAACTGTTTATATCACCATGTGAAAAAAATTAAACTCTATGTTTCTACTGGAGCAATATTTTATTATTTTGCCAAAGAATAAAAAATTGTTATAAAGATTGCAAACCCCCATTCCCTACCATCCCACCTTAACCTAAGACAGCTCACCTAATACTATACAGCAACCTTAGCTCCAGGAACGCAAATATTTAAGAATAAGAACGATCTATAAACAATTATTTTGGCACCTGCGACTGAGATTGAACCAGGATCTCCTCTCTAATCCCTCGGTCTCGGGGAAGGGAAATAATTTGTTTTGTTTTTATCAGTATTCGGAGAACCTATTCTTTTTTATTTCTTTTTTTACATTCGTCAGGAAAAGTTGTATTTATCATAAATAGTGGTATAACTGGCGGTCAGTCACGTCCGCCATTTTGCTTGGGCGTGAGGAGTTGAAGCACGCAATGGACTGGGCTATCTGCACCGGGGAGTTCCAGGAACAGACGTACTCGCAACTTATCATCACCCTCTTAGAAAGTGGGACCTCCTTGAACATTTCGAGGAAAGAGTGTTTCGTCACGAAACCTAGTGAAGATATCTTTATTTTTTATTTTTTTAAATTCATCATCAAAGTGGGAAACTACGCTAACATTTTAAGTTGATCTAAACAACATATATTAAACAGATATGTGTTTATATAGTTTAAGATATATATAAAAAAAAAGGATTTATTGTGTTTACACCTCATACCTCATAACTTACCAGCTTCGGAAATTTCTATGTTTATTTTATTCGCTGAGAAGGAATGTCTCACTTTTATGAAACTACAGTAAGAAAACGTTGGGGAAAACTGTCTGGTGGTTAAAAAAAAGTTACTTAAACTACTGTCACACATTCATACGTCAAGTCATGTGATCTACAGCGGCTACTTTTGATAAGTATTATCAATCCCTAAATATTAATACAAATAAAACATATAATTTTTCTCGTTAATGTTGACCTCAAAAACAGTATCTGTACCGCTGACCGCGGTGGGCTTGGGGGTAAAGTGTTAGTCACAGTACTCGAAGTTCATGGGTCCAAACCCGACCGGGGTCGACGGATTTTTCTTGGGCGATAAAAAATATGTCGCACAGCTTCCTTCGGAGGGGAAAATAAAGTATTTGGAAACATGTTGATTGTGGCATGTAAAAGAACCCTAGAAGGTATATGAAAATACCTTTCCCGGCGGAATTGGTAGACCCTTTTGCTATCGCTCAACGAAATTCTTGTGTGTTGATAAAATCAGCCGTCTATAAAGTGCACGTTAAATACCTCAAATAAATAAATTTGTATTGTTTTAAAATACTTTTCTTGCCGTGTTATAAGTAAATTATAAATGTGAAAGCATATGTGTTTTACAGTTAAATTTTGATGTAAGCCTTACCTTTAGTAAAGATAAATCAACTAACACAATTAATTGAAATTACCATTCAAAACGGACATTCTACCGTTCAAAGTTTTTTTTTATCACCGCTTACCACCTGTTTAGGCTACGCAGGTATTATCATCATCCTAACGGGGTAAGTATGAGGAAGGAAGTATTTTAGAGGTAATATACCCGCCTTTACGTTGAAAGAAAGTGGGAAACCATTTAGGAAAAACGAATTTCAATATACTCAACCATGATTCGAACCCCAATCACCCCGTCATCAGCAGGCAAGTCTAACACGAGAGTGACTCCTTAGACTGTTCTGCCACCGAATTGGGTTATAGCTTGTTAAAACTACGCCTATGCTATGTTACAACCCCCTCCAGTCCCCATTGGACTAATCGGCTCATATAAATTAAAATTTTATCTTGATTATATTTTACATCTTAATTTTTCCAAATTAAAACAACTCAGTTCTATAAGAATTAAGGTGTAAAATTGAAATGTAAAAATTAAATGTAAAATGTAAAACGTATTTTTAGTTTACAAGTGCTAGAGCAGTTCCTCTTTAATGACTTTTGTCTCAGAGTTTCTGTAAACTTTAATAGGGTTATGACCCGCCTCGGTGGTGTAGTTGGCTAACGCGCCAGTCGTGTTGAGTCAGACCACTGAGGATGGGGAGATCGAGGTTCGAATCTCTGTCGGGTGAACTGGGGGTGGTTTTTCCTAAATGGTTTTCCACTCTCCCTCCACGCAAATGCGGGTTCACTTCCTCTAAATTCAACCTTCCCATTTCCTAATCCATTAGTGTAATTAGTACTTAAGCGTATAACCCGAACGGGTAGTAAGACGCGGTGATAAAATTAAATTTAAATTAATAGGGTTATGCGGGGGTATACATTCCAATTTTAATAGGAAGAACCATATCAGCCGACAGCTATAAAAGCTAATAGATTTACTTTCACGTCCTCATTTCACATTTGATATATTATTATCAATATCTATAAAATAACACTAATAATATAGTAAAATATTATAATAGTTGACTAAAAAAAACATATTTGTGACTTTCTAAAAGTTTCTTTCTACCAAAATTCGACTATAGTTTTGTTTGTAGAACTATATCGTGTCGCTGGTATGGAAACTGTCGTGAATGCAGCCTTCCTCGTGTTGTGGTTTGCCTGGAAGAGAACAGTGGAAATTTCCATTCCAACTTTATTGTCTATATTGATATCATAGTAGGGTTCTTTTACATTGACGAATTATTTAAAAGCTCGATGGAATATTTAACTATGGAAAGACTTTTTTTTTAAAGCAATAAAGTAAAAAAAAAATTTAGTTGAATGTTCAATTATAATACCGGTCCCGTGGTGTAGTGGTAAGTTCACCTGACTACGAACCTGGGGGTCCCGGGTTCGATTTCCAACTGGTAGCTTGGGTATTTTCGCTGAAAGGGGAATTACCCCAACGGTCACCAGTGTTTGGTTATTTAGATTTAAGTTATGTTTAAGTGTTTCCACTGGTTCCACACCCTCACACTCACTATCACCATCACCTCATCTTATCGGGACATGGAAAGAGCCTCCACGGAGAGGATGTACGATTAGTACATTCGGGCGTTCCCTGGGCAACGGTACATTAGTACTGGCTAATCTTTCCATAAACTGGGCTACGGATGATGTAGCCCAGATGCGCAATATTATTATATCAACTAAAATACATTATTAAGAGTAAATACCCGAAGCTATATTAATGGTAATTACTTCAGTTAGATATCATATTCTGAAATCTGACGATTTCTGCTAGTCCATCATAGACTCTGCCTTAAAATATGAGTGAAGAATGACCCTGGGCACAGGACGAATTCTGGATAGCTCAGTGGTTAGAGCATTGGCGTACTAAGCCAAAGATACCGGGTTCGATTCCCGTGTCCAGGTGTCATTTTTCAATTTTCAGAATATAAAATACATTAGTTTAATTTATTCTAATCTTGATTTTGCTTTCCGTCCTATAAAGTGGTAGATATAAATATTTCCTTATTAACATAAAACACACATTTTAATTCTGGAACGATTTTATTTTGTGTTATGAGACTTAATAATTTGACCTTAAACATTGTGTTGCTATCAAATTGAAGATGCTTTAAAATATTAACGATAAATTATTGACCTAATGGAACGAAGTATTGTTTTAACTCGACCGTTTGGCATTTCGTCTGTGTGTTCCGCGATTACTGCCAAATGCGTAAACCACTTTTAACGAAATTTTGCAGGGGTGTTCTTTGAACTTAGCTTGAACGACCTATGTAAATGTTTTTGCGATTCGACTATCCGTTTAAAGATGGTGGCTGCTCAAAAGGTATTTCGTTTAGTAGCGCATCCAAAGTGATTTGAATTAAAATTCTATGCTATCGATCAGAATACGGTTTATAAAATAATGGAGGTAAAAGTAACCAACATATCCCTATTTAATTAAAAACTTGTATTTTAAATTTTATAATTTAAAAAAAGTATGAAGCTGTTTTGTTTGCTCATCTTCAGTAAATGAAATGTCGCAATTCTCCGATTAAGGTAAATGGTTCGAAACATTTATATATATTCTAGCTTGTAGGTTTACCATAGCCGGATCCTGCAAAAAAGTATACATTCTAAAAAATGATGATCTGGGGATGGGGGAGGTAATTTTTTTTCACATTTTTATTAATATGTGTATGCAAATATAACATAAATAACATAACTTAATATTTATACAGGATGACCACCGTAAAACCTAAAAAAAAAAGTCATGGAATTTAAAACTTCCAGGAAAATGTCAGGGAATTATATATTCAATCAGAGAAATTGGTATATTTGGCCATCTAGGCTGGATAAATGTCTTAATTTTATCCTATTCAAACATTTTTTTTAGTAGGTGAATTAAAATTGCGCATATTGGTAACTTTTTATTAAAATATATAATACTAATCAATTATAAGAAAATTTTGACTTGTTCCGGACTCCAAACCTCTTTTTAATTTCCATACAATAATTATGAAAAGTTTCAAAACGAGTACATGATGAGTAAAAATTAAGTACCCTGTTTTACCACCTTAAAAATAGTATGGTTGGCAATCCCTAAGCTTAAACAAATGGTTACTATGCAACAAGGCAATTGGATTGCCGTTAATGGGAAGCGTAATGAGTTTTTTCCCCTTTATTAGTTTTTCCACCCTCTTCCATGCAAATACGGGTACATTTCCTGTTATATCCTTCCTTTCTCATTTCTACACTATAAGTGTAGTCAATTTATGCTTTCAACCCGAGAGGGCACGGGTGGGTAAAGAAAAAAACAAGACTAGAAAAAAATTGTACTAAGATACGTGAGGTTTGGTTTTTTAGCTTTAGAGCTGCAATTATAAAATAAAATAAAAACTACAGTGTGAGAATATTTCACTTTTAAGTAGACGGCGCCCTCAATCGTCAGTTCAAAACGTTACAGATTCTAGATTCACATATTCATGCGCCAAGTCATAGGTTATTCACTTATTCTCAAGTTTAAGATATGGTTGTAGGGGATGCGAATCAAGGGCAGTATTTTTTGTAGTTTTTATAGTAAAACTTTTTTGGCCAAAATAAAAAAAATATTGCTCCAGTAGAAACAGAGTTTAATTTTCTTCAGATGATGATATCAACAGTTGTTGAATATCTCTCATGAGTATAGCGACATTAGATGAGAAACTTTTTAAATGAAGAGAAAAAGTTGTCATTAAATTCCATACACCCTTGAAAGATATTCAACAACTTTTAATATCACCATGTGTTGAAAATTAAACTATGTTTCTACTGGGAAAATATTTGTTTTATTTTGTCCAAAAAAAGTTTTGATATAAAAACTGCACAAACACTGCCCTTAACTCGCCTTAAGATAAATATAGTGATCTCTTGTTAGTGTCAGCTAGTCTAAAATCTTTTATACAGTATCTTTTAAAAGGTTATTTGTATGGAGATCCGATTATAGTTTGTAATCCTCTTCAATCAAACGTGAAAATAGAACTACTGAAATGAACTTGAAATAGGCCAAGTTTTTTATACGGTACTTGATTATACATTGTAGAACACCCCTTACTGTGAGGAAATACAATCTGGTTGCCCCATTCAAGATGTAATAAATAGAGAATATTGTATAGTCGTTTGTTGATAAAACAAATTAATACAAATCAACCATGTAACCCAAAACATACGTTTATTATTTTTTGATTTAGTTGGTGAATAAGATAATTATTGTCAGGGACACCTTTTCGAAAAATAGTCAACTTTTTCGGAAACAAAATTATTTAAATAAGTTATAGCTTTTTTATGTATTCCTGAAGAGCCCACGGATAAAAAAATGTAGCTTGGGTAAGTCATACAGTTCAAACCCTGCGTCTAATCAGTGTAGTTTTCTTTAGTCTTTATAAGAAAACAGTGGAATTGATGCCATTGAAACCATTTCACCATGTTTATATAATGGTTGGACACATTCGTGCAAACTTTCTCAATAGTTAATTATAATTTAGAACAGTTTCAAAAATTGGCTATCAGTAAACTACACTTGACTATGTTTTACCCAGAAAAACAAACATATTATGCTTTCAATAACATGAAATAATCTTCAAATATAATCTATATTTTGAAACACATCGCTAGAGCCATTAAAAATTAAAATTAAAAATATCGTTAATATATCCTTAAATGTTTTTTAAAAATAAAACAAACATATTACATTCTTATTTAGCATTTAAAACGTTTCCCGACTACACATTTTGAATCAAATCTTAAAAGGAAATTTTAAACAATTTTAAAATTTCAAAAAAATTCTCAGTAATTTACCCTTAAATAATTGTCCCTTCTTAAAAGTAAATTTTGAGTGATATTTATCAATTAAGACATTCCATTTCGAACAAAATTGCTGGAACCATTTTCGAACACTTTAGCATTTTCAAAATAATTTATCAGTAAACTAGACCTAATTTCGGAGCTATAATTAAAATTACTATTTAACTTAAAGGTCTGACCATATAACATCTAATTAGGAAAGTTAAATGTAATTCGTCAAACCGTTTTGACTGTAAACCCAAGTACAGACAAACATAACATATAGACGGATCAAGAGACAAAGGAAAATTGGATTCACCTGGGAAGTTTTATTCCGAAACTGGTTTTACTTTCTATCATTTCCTCTGAGTCACTTTGTGTTGGATATCAGCACACAAGTTGCAAATCATGGTAATTACGGTAATGTCAGCATGGAGGAGAACACAATTTCAATTTATATAAATTAGTTGAAAAAAATTACACCTGCACGTAGGAATCAGGTCTAAGATAAAAGTTCCCAGGTTCGACTACTATGTACAGGTGTCATTTTTCGTCTAATTCAAAGTATTAATAGTAAACAAATATGAAACTATTGAGTTAAATGGTTAAAATATAGGCTTTCATAAAATTGTTCTTAAAAGTTTTCTCATATTAAAATACTTTACCAGTTTCATTAAAAAGGTTTCTAATTATTGAGAACTTACCTCTCTCTTAATTTTACTTAGATAACGTTTCACATGTCAAAACATAAACATAAACATACCTTTAAATTATATTTATCATCAAAGTTTGTTTCAACTTAATCCCCATCATAATGCACACATATTTCATTAGATACACACTCAACGCACACATACTCTTAAATGTATATTTTAACGCGTCACTGTCTGTACATGTAATCTACTCAAGTATTTCCAACTTTTCCCTGACGATTGTGCCACTGCTTTAAATATGAAGTGAAGGGTTAGTATCTGAATAAGGGTGAAGACTGAACAGTTGGAACTATTTCTGTCACGAACTTTTCTTGGTGTGAGGTTGGCACTTAGGAAACATTTCCTTCAGAACATTGGGAGTAATGGTCTGTTCAGGGGTGTGTGGGGGTAATCATTTCACTGGGAATATTTTAGGAAATGGTTCTATATACATAGATAGATAGACTGTTACTCTCTTTGAGTACTTATTTTTTACGTCGTGTTTTTGTTTTCTCCCTTTTGTTGGAGTTTTTTTTTCTTCTTTGTTCGCTAAAAGAACGTAGTTATTTTACTCAATGAATATTTCATAAATGTGTGTAGTTAGAGTTGCTTTCAGATTTTTGCTTAGAGAGATTTTTAAAATATTATTTTTTATATTAATTGTTGTTTACTTTATTTTATTTCTAAAAGCTATTTGAATTTAAATAATAGGTTCTATTGCTAAAAGCTATTTGAATTTAAGTAATATATTATCCATTTTTCTGTAAAATGAAAGATTCGGTGAATTAAGGTGTTAGTGATGTGGCTTGGTAGTCTTCTCAAGATAATCAGGAATCCTGGCTTCGATACCAGCCTAATAAACTTGAGAAGTGAGGGGAGTTCCATTTTGAACTCTTCCAGATTTATCCGTCAGAATGAAGGCGTATTTAATAAAATTCGCCTTCCTCGGCCTGTTTCCATTAGATCAGGTAATTAAAACTCCTAATGACTAATACTTGAACGTACGAGGGGAAAAAAAAACAATAATATATTCAACTGCTGTCACCCACATCGGTGGGCTTGAGGGCTCTGGCGTCAACCTCGTCTTAGCCAACCAGTGATGAGAAGGATTGAGCTAAAATCAAAGCCAGGGGTATTAAACTTGTTTTTTTCCATTCTTACTGCAAGCAAATGCGGGTATATTTCCTCTACTTATCGAATACTTTCCTCATCAGTGTAAAAATGTGTGGATTTTCACGGATGTGTGGTAAGATGGTGCATAAAAATCGTCTGTTGTTTGAAGATATTTAAATTTACTTACACCATTTGGGGACAAATTAATTTATGAACCGTAATGCCATGCGTGTCTGTATTTTGTTTTCTCGGCGTGGTTTTCGTTGTTCAAACCATGTGACAGGCTATGCAATATATCGCTAAAACCTAATCGACTCAACGTCTCGGCAACTTTGCATCAGTTCATCCACATACTGGGAAGAAGTCGTATTGTATTTTTCTTTTTGACAGAAACATATCCGCATTTTGCATCACCTACGCCATCGATGGGACCTTTAGCATGTCCGGAAACAATGCAAATGAAGTGCAATGATGCGTTTTAATGTACCAAAGTTAACAGTTAACTCTGTGAATGTATTGCATAAGCAGTCGTGTACAGCCGATATGGGGTAGTCCTCCAGCTTGGGGGTTTGGCGTGCGTGTGCATGATGAGCTGTCATCGTAAAAAAATAAATCAATAAACACTCAAAAGTTTGTCAATAGGGATAGGTGGCGTACATGTGGCAACGAACTTTTGAGTTCCTAATGTCATAGAGTAAGTCTTTCTTAGCACCACGTCTTACTAACCGTTCGGGTTGTACGCTTATGTACTAATTACTCTAATGGTTTTATGGGTTAGGAAGGCTATAATTTAAAGAAATTGTACCCGCATTTGCGTGGAGGGGGGCAGAGAGAGAGAGAGTGGAAAACCATTTTGGGGGAAAAACACTTTCAGTACACTGAGATTCGAATTTCCATCTCCCGTCATCGGCAGTCTAATCTACTGCGAGAGTAGCGCGTTAGACCACGCGGCCACCAAAGCGGGTACTAAGTAAGTAATCAAGGATTATTTCTCCCTATCAGATTTTAGGGCGGAATAATTAGGTTCAATCCTGAACTATACGAACCAAGAGCAACCCTAGCTAAGAAATAATAAATACTCGAATTTTTAATTTATTTGAAAGTTAGATGTACAAGTCGCTTACGCTGAAAAATTACAAACTTCAATTCTCGGTCCCGGCACAGATCTATCTGATTGCCAAACCCTTCCTTCACCTCTGACAAGACGTGTATTAATCACAACTTGTGAATGTGTGGAATGCTAAGCCTTCATCGTGGTTCGGATCCCACGTTAAACTGTAGGTCCTCAATTTCATCTCACAATCACCCTACCATTACACATTAGCGTAAGTGCGTATAACCCGAACGGTTAGTAAGACGCGGTGCTAATAATAATAATAATAATAATAATAATAATACAAACTTTATTTTTTACAATTTACAAGATAGATTCATAGTGTAAGCTTTCAAGATAACCCTTTCAGTTTGTTCTTTCATAGTGCAAAGTAGACAACTTTCTCTTCAGTGCTTGAAGTATTTTACAAAACGCTTTGATAAAAAAAAATTGCCTTTGTATTTTCAATGTATTGAAGTTTGTAACTACATATTCGCTTCTTCTTCTTTTTTTCTTTCTTTTTTTTTGCTTCAAGAAAATTGTAATACAATTTCCCTGAATTCACGGCATTTCTATACCCTAGAGAAGACAAATTTCCATTAATCTCAACCTTAGACGGTCGTTCTTCATCATCTTATACAATGTCCGATAACTTTACATCGAGCATTTTTCATCCCATTTTTCTTTTCGCAACCTGCTTCGTTCATCCCTTTTTTCTTTTGACATTCGTCTGAACAATTCCTCTCCATTTTATGTAAAAAAAAAAAGTGGAGATCACTTTATCACTCGGCTAAGTCTACATTTTATCCACGGTTATGCTTTCATCCTATCACAATCTACGCGCACTTTTCAAAAATTCTCCTTCTTCTTGAAGAACTTCTGTAATTATTTATTTAAGATATTTAACGTGAACTTTCTGAACCGACTGATTATTTCAGCACACGAGAATTTCTATAAGCGAGAGCGAAAGGGCCGACTAATTTTTCCGGTAAAGATATTTTCACACACTTTACAGGGTTATTTTTACATGCCACAAGCGACATGAGACCGACGGCTTTACTTCCCCGCTGAAGGAAGTAGTGCTACGGAATTTTGTCACTCAAGAAAAATTCGTCGATCCCAGCTGGGTTTGAACCCACGATCATTAGGCCCTGAGGTGAGGACTTGACCTCAAGATCTCTGAGTTCGACAACTTTACCCCTATAATTATCATTTTTGTTTCTCTTTATCTATTCAGATTAATAATTACATGTATTTCCTCTTTCATTATCATTTTATCTGTTCTTATCTAATGTGCTTTACCGTTATCATCATTTATGTTTTTTCTATCTAAACTCCTCTTTCCCATAATTGTTCTTTTAAAATAATTATACATACTTATATTCATTCGGAGAAATTCCGATAAGAGGTAAGTAAAAAAAGGTTGTTAGCAGTGATACGTTAATCTAAATGTCCGTGGCTCGAATTTCTCTCTTGGCACATTTCTCAAACATATACAGGTTGAGGCATTTAAGTTTGCACACCTGGATATCTAAAAAAAAAAGCATTTTACGAAGAAAAAAAAATGTTTCGGAGAAAAATTGTTTGTTTTTGAGGGGAAAGTAAAACATCATTTATTTTTGACCTGGTGGATGCTTTCAAGGGTAAGCTTAGTTGGTTTTTTTTTCAAATGGAAACATATATTTTTTTATAGCAGCTTTTTATTTTATTCAAAAGAGCAGACAATTTTGGTTTGAAACATTTCTTTGTTTGGTCTATATTTATTTTTTAAGAAATTTTAACATTAAAAATACCGTAGAAGAGGAATTTAAATTGGCACACCTGAATTTCTCGAAAACAAATCGTTTTAGAAAGAAACAAAAAATGTTTCAGACAAAAGTATATTTCAAGAGATAAAATCTCTCGTATGTTCGAATGTGTAAACAATTTAACTAAATGTATGTGTCTGTGTGTGTATTTAGGCCGTATGCAAAAACCAAATACAAAATTAGTAAAAATGACGAGTGAGTGAGAAGTGGTTGTCTTCAGTGGCGTAACTAGGGTCGGTGTCACCCATTGCGGTAACTCATGGTATCACCCCCCTGGACCTCCTCCCGAACTAGACCATACATAATACACAGTTATGTTTTTTATACGGATTTTTTTTAGCACCGCGTATTGCCATCCGTTCGGGTTATACGCTTAAGTACTAATTACGCTAATGGGTTAGGAATTTGGAAGGTTGAGTTTTAGAGGAAGCGAACCAGCATTTTCGTGGAGGGAGAGTGGAAAAAAATTTAGGAAAACCCACCTTAGTTCACTCGACCGAGATTCGAACCTTGATCTCCCCGTCCTCGGCATTCTAGCTCAACATGAAATTAGCGAGTTAGCCAACTACGTCACCGAGGTGGGTTTGTACTGATATTATTCGTGAATCGTAATTACCGTATATCACTGAAAGAAATTGCAACAGTAGTGACATAAACAACTTGCAAAATTAAAATTACACCTTTAAATTAACAAAATAATACATATAACCGAAATATATTTACATAGCTTCGTGTGGTTAAAGTGAAAATTCGTTAGTAAAATAATAGAATTTGAAGTAAAAACCTTTAAGAATTACATCAAAATTATGTTAATTTTAACTCGTTAAACTTTACCGTTACATGAGATACATTAATGGATTAGGTTTGCACAATCAATAACGGTCCAAATAATGTAGAAGTTGTATACAAATACATATTGCAATATACTCAAAATATTATTTCTAGGATACTAGAAAATTTTACAAAATAAGCTACTATAAAATCACCAACAGCAACGAAAACAGCGAGTGCTTGTGGCGCGGGCAGACGAAATTCGAAGCGTCACTGTATATGGGTAGTAAAGACAACTTTACCTGAGTGCATGCGCATTAGAAGGTTCAAAAAGTAAATCAGCATAGATTTGTTTTTGTACACGTAATCTTTACTTACGAAAAAATGTTGTTGAGGGCTATAGATAATTACAGGAAGTTTTTTTAATAACAAATCTCTACCGATACACTACACAAAATTTGTATAAACAATAAACTTTATTTCCCTACCAAAATCTTACTAAACTTCTGCTCGATTGTTAATGCTTAAAATGTGTTCTCAAAATATTATGATTCTTTGCACGAATACAAACCTCGTTTGTACAAACTGGCGACAGACCAATTGGATGTATGCCTAAGATAATGGTTATTCTTACCCACAGATGGAGGTGTTTTTTTTTCAGCTGAAGACAAGGTGTCGTGTTTTTTTTTTTAAATCACCGCGTTTTACTACCCGTTTGGATTATACACCTATGTAGTAATTACGCTTATGTGCTAGGGAAGAAGAAGGTTTAATTTAGAGGAAGCATGCCCGCATTTGTGTGAAGGAAGAGGATA
>CABFWO010003408.1:57793-70070 GCA_902155825.1 Timema genevievae
CCCCCCCGCTCCTCTCCTATACCTCGCCCCTAGCATCATTAATCTTACCATTCCACTTTTACAAACCTCTCCTTTCTTCCCCTCCAACCCCCGACCTTTTTTTTTTCGAAAGGTTTTGTATACAGGCTTTTTTTACTTGTATTGAAATATAAGTTGTATTTTTTTAACGGGGTGGAGTTGGGGGAGTCGTTTTATTTCTCTCTTTCTCTCTCTCTCTCTCTTCTTTGTGCTGGGAATCAGCTGACTCGAAAGCTACATTTCTTGCGTTGCCTTGGCAACAGAGTTAGACAATAGAACCACTCACAGCTGATTCCAGGGAGATTTAAACCTTTTGTTGTCAGCTCGTGTTATTTCTTGTGTAAAAGTATTTTAAATGAAAGTATATTCTTTTTAACACAAACTTTTTTTATACATCATATAAAATGCACTTTCAAAAATTGTGACCAACTCATTAAAACCATGTATGAAAGCTCCCCCTTAAGTACTATTCATATCAATAATAATTTATAATTAAGAATTTGTATGGATAAGTTAGGTAAGATACATTCACGACCTTAGTTTACTTGTATCTAGAAATATAAAGTAATTTAAGATTGTAAAATATTTTAATCTAGTTTTTTGTCTTTTTTTTGGGGAGGGGGTCCTTTATTAATTTATAATTGTAGCGCAAATGACATAAATGTAACCACTTTGTTTATTTGTTTAATTAAAAAAGTTTCTACTTTGGTTTAGTGAAAATTCTATTAATCCCTTGAAAATTTTCGAAATTGTTCAAGATTAGAAAAAAATAATATAGCGTGTTTAAAATTTGTTCTTATAAAGAACATATTTTGTAAACAACATTTTGAATACGTTTAACGTTTTTTTCACAGGCCAACTTTTTAAACTTTGGTGACCGGCAGGCTAACTCAAGTTGGATTACTGGATTAGTAGATTTTTTTAATCCTGGCTCTAAGACGTTGCAAAAAAAAACCGTTGAGGTTAACGTTTTTCTGAAAAAACATTGTTATATCATGTAAAATATAAGAAATATTTATATACCATTATTGTTATTTAGCCTGCTTCAGTGGCCGAATGGTCTAAGGTGTCAATTTCGTGTTAGACTAGCCTGCTGAGGATGGAGGGGATCGAGGTTAAGATCTCGATTAGATCTACTGAGGTGTTTTTTTCCCCCCTAAATTGTTTCCCATTCGCATTCCACGCAAATGTGGATAGATTACCTCTAAATACTTCCGTTCTCATCCCAACCTCTTTGAGTAATAATCATATATGTGTAAAACCTTAACATATGGTAAGACACGGTGATAAAAAAATATAAGGCCTATTATATACTACTTTAAATTGAAATATGATACCTGGACATGGGAATCGAACCTGGGACCTTTGGATTAGTACGCCACTGCTCTATAAACCATTGAGCTATCCAGTAGCGGTCCCGTGCCCAAGGTCATTCTTTACTCTTATTTTAAGGCAAAGTCTTTAATGGATGTGTGGAAATCGTCAGCTTCATATGATTGATCAATTAAGATCACGAGCCATCATATAATTCAGCATATAATAGCTTTTCAAATTTAATCCATCGTGTATATTGTTATAGCATACCACAATGAACATAATTGCATGAAAGTATTGGACTCACAATTATACAAATAAAGTATTATTATGCACATTTAGTTTACACCGAAAGATAGCAGTCTACTTAGTAGTATTACACAATGGAGTTGCTTACAAGATAAGGCCATAGTTTAATCCATCAAGGTAAGAGTGCCACCTTCCATGGTAAATGAATTGTACATCACATAGCTATTTAAACTACTTAGGGCCAGTTTCTAGTCAGATTTAGTACGCCTCAAGTGCGGCGCTATACTAAATACAAGACGTCACCTACCTGTAATTGAATGGAATGGACCAGTTTCATATGCGAAACTGGCCCATTCCATTTTGTCTAGGTAGGTGTCGTCCTGTATTTAGTATCGACTCGCACTTTAGGCGTACTAAATTTGACTATGAAACTGGCCCCAAGTCTATGCTATAGAAACTTCATGGTATAGGCTTGGTGTATGTATGGATACTCGTATATGTCTATTACTTTGGGAACCAAGTTTTACTACCCGTTTGGGCTATCTGTAGATTAAAACTATTGGGTTAGGAAGGATATATACTTAGCACCGCGTTTTACTAACCAGTCGGGCTATCCGCTTAAGTACTAATTACGCTAATTGATTAGTAATCGGGAAGGTTGAATATAGAGGATGAATGTGAGGAGTGCCAGGCCTCCACCGTGGTTCGGATCCCACGCTAAACTATAGGTCCTTCATTTCCTCTTACAATCACCCTACCATTACTCATTAGCGTAAGTGCGTATAACCCCAACGGGTAGTAAGATGCGGTGCTAATACTTATAATAATAATAATAATAATAATATAGAGGAAGTGAAGCCGCATATGCGCGGAGGGAGAGTGGAAAACCATTTAGGGGTGGAAAAAATTCACCCAAGCGAGATTCGAACCTCGATCTCCCCTTCCCCGACAGACTAGATCAACACGAAACTAACGCGTTAGCTAACTACGCCACCGAGGCGGGTGTTTGGAAGGAGTTAGATAGAATTAAGAATAAACGTACCCGAATTTGCGTATAGAGGGATGGATCAACTATTAAGGGTAAAACATCTTCATTACACCCGATCGTTATTCTAACCCCGATCTTCCCGTCACAGTAAACCCGGTCAAACGAGAAAGTGACGCATTAGACCATGCAACCACCGATGTAGGGTTTTTAGAAAAATGTTAAAAATAAGTTTTTAAAGGATCACGACGGCAGTTGGCTGTACCATTCTCTTACGGGTAACTTCGTCGGTAGTGCATTGGCATGACTAATCAGCATGGGCGTAACCTCCCCCCGTGTCTCTAATAGGAAACTAACCTAACCCAACCTAACCCTTCCGTTCCTATGAGCTGCCTTGTGGTTGAGGGTCCCTAGAGCGGAAACTCCTCCCCACCAAATTACCTCTCCCTGTCCTCTACTCCCTATTATATGATGCCTCGATGGTAGGCCCGGACTATTCCCTCTCGCCGAGGTACACTCCGTTTAACCTGAAATGGTAGCAAGAATACCTTGCATGCTTCCTCTATGGCAAGGGTCGGCAAAAGGTCGATCTCGCGGCAATTTTCAGTCGACCGTGTAATAAAACTATATCGTCAAGGAAAGGCAAGCTAACCTTTCATTATTCCACTATGGTACAGCTTATAAGATAGGGTCATAGTGTAATCCGTCAAGGTAAGACTGATACCTTTCAGGGTAGAAGGAGTGTACATTTAATGTATTTTCTATAAAGGCAAGGGCATAATTACTGGAGGAAATATTGAATTTAAGGACAAGATGTATAGAAAATCACAACTTGTGAATGTGTGGAACGCCAGGCCTCCTCCGTAGTTTGGGCACGTTAAACTGTAGGTCCTCCATTTCATCTCATAATCACCCTACCATTACACATTAGCGTAAGTGCGTATACCCGAACGGTTAGTAAGACGCGGTGCTAATAATAATAATTATTATTATTATGTATAGAAAAACAAAATTAAAGGTATGGTGAAGAAACGAAGGGTGATCGCAGGACCTTTGATAAATGTAAAAGTCGATCGGGGTCCCAAAAATGTTGCCGATCCCTGCTCTATGGCGTAGCGTAAATATAAGGCCGTGGAGTAATCGGTAAGATTGCCACCTTTCAAGAAAAACAGAGTGTACATGCTCGGGCGGATAGTAAGGTGCGAAACGCACATTTAACGATTGGGACCCTTTTAGAGATTAATTAACCAATATTTATGTGGTTTTTTCAACCACCGCGTTTTACTAACCGTTTGGGTTATACGTTTATGAACTAATTACGCTAATGGTTTTAATGAAATAGGAAGGTTATTTGAGAGGAAGCGTATCCGCGTTTGCGTGGATAGAGAAAGAGTAAGAAACAATTTTGGAAAAAAACACCCTTAGTACGCCCGACCTAGATTCGAACCTAAATCTCCCCGTCACCGGCAGTCTCCTCTACTGCGAGAGTTGCGCGTTAGAGCACGAGGTCACCGAAGCGGGTAGCAATTATGTTGTTTTAAAGGTTATTCCTAAGTCGATGCGACTATACAGTAACGTATTTATATAGCCTTTAACTTAAGGGGTAGTAAAATGGGAGTGTGATTAGCGTATCAAGGAATCATCTATTCACTCTCCTAGAAACACTCATCCGGCATAGTAATAAGCTCTTTTTTTAAATATAGCCTAATTTCATAGCGTCAGCCCGCAAGCGAGCTATACTGACTGAGCGGTCGCCGCATATTAGTGGATAGAGGGTGTCATGTGGGCAGCACAACGAACCCTCTGGCCGTTAATCTCAGTTTTCTGGACCAGAGCCGCTACTTCTTTATTCAAGTAACTCCTATTTTACCCGCCTCCGTGGCGTAGTTGGCTAGCGCGCTAGTTTCGCGTTGAGCTAGGCTGCCGAGGACGGGGCGATCGAGGTTCGAATCTCGCTCGGGAGAACTGGGGTTGTTTTGCCCTAAATGGTTTTCCACTCTCCCTCCACACAAATGTGGGTTCACTTTCTCTAAATTCAACTTTCCCAATTCCTAACCAATTAGCGTAATTAGTACTTAAGCGTATAACCCGAACGAGTAGTAAGACGCGGTGCTATAATTTAAGAAAAAAAGTTCTTTTTGTCCTCATGAGGTTGAGTTGAGCTCGTCCCAGACCCACTGCTTCATAGAAAACTCTGGAAGCACCGGGGATTGAACTCGGGAACCTTGATCTGTAGCCAAGAACTCTGAGCACTAGACCTTAGAGGTGCTCTTGCATTTTAAAAACAAACATTTATAACACTCATATAAAGGTAGTTTACTGACTTGTGCTGACTGACTGCGTGGTCTAACGCGCTACTCTCGCAGTAGACTAGACTGCCGATGACGAGGAGATCGAGATTCGAATCTCGGGTGGGTGTACTGAGGGTGGTTTTTAAAAGCTGATTTTTCAATCTCCCTCTACTCATATTCGGGTACACTACTTTCATTATTATTATTATTATTAGCACCACGTCTTACTACCCGTTCAGGCTATACGCACTTACGCTAATGTGTAGTAGTAGGGTGATTGTGAGATGAAATAGAAGACCAACAGTTTAACGTGGGATCCGAACCACGGTGGAGGTCTTGTATTCCACACATTCACAAGTTGTGATTATTACACGTCTTATCAGAGGTGAAGGAAGGGTTTGGCAATCAGATAAATCCATGCCGGGACCGAGGATCGAACCCCGGACCCCGAGCACAGAAGTCAGACACCTTATCCCTAGACCACCAGGTCACCCTCACTTTTTATAAAAATATAACCTTCCTAATCCCTATAACGATTAGCGTAATTAATACATAAGCGTATAACCCGAACGGTTAGTAAAACGCGGTGCTAAGAAAAATAAAAGTAGAGTACTGCTCCTTCAAGGAACATCAAGAACTACGTTTAGGCCTATAGGCTCTCACTGTCCGGGCTGTTCAACGTACATGCAGCGTTGCCACGATCGTTCTGAAAGTGAGAAAAAAAATCATAAGTTTTGAATCTTGAAAATATTGTTAAACTAACTGAAATAAGAAATTTTAATATACCTGTCCTTTTGTGTACTAAAGAAATGTTTTTGCTTACAATGCTATTCTAATTGTGAGTGTTCTTACGTGATAAAAAAGCTGTTGAAATGTAACTATGTTATATAAACAAATTACTATTTTAAAATAAAATAAACTTTGCATTGAAAGAATGGGATATGAAAAGCCTTCCCTGTTTAAGTGCACTTCGTAAAAATAATATTATGTTAGAATATCTAATGTAACTTTTTACCTTTTTGAGGTATTTGACGTGCTTTTTTTTTAACCGACATACCATTGGCTATTATACAAAAGTCAATGACACGACTTATAAGCTGTACTGCTTAAGTTGAACTAATCCTTGCTTCGTCCGCTATGCCATGCTATCTTCGGCAAGGGAGACCCAATCAAATCTCAAAACCAATCAAATCTCAAAACCAATCAAATCTCAAATCATTGCGCTGCAGAGCTAGAAGCAAGTAAGTAGGCTCGTTGGCTTTTGTGAGTTGATTTGAAATAAACCGTTAATGGAAAGCGTGTGTATCGATGTATTGGATTGTTCCACGACACAACATTGTAGTTTGAAAACATCCATCGGGAAATTATCTAATATATACGTTTATCCACTAGAAAATAAAATAAGTTAATAATCAGCTGTTTTAAGTTAGCGTTGCAATGCATCATGGGTCAACTACGGCGTGTGGATTGTTGCGCCACTCTGACGGATTCTGCTTTCTATTTTAGGCGCCGATGTGAATCAAGCGTTAATGTAAATATGTGGATAATCTCAAGTCTGGACAGGTAATAAGGCGCGAAGCACGTAAAAAAAAACTCAAAGTGATGAAAGTTGTGTACATACGCATTCGGATTTATGATCTTATATTGTATTCTCTTCAGGTTTAGGCTACTCATCATGAATACAAATACTTTTTTCACATTTTTTAAGGATAAATATTAGTATCTTCAGACCCTTCTGTATTAGTCTCCTGACAATGTATTCTACCTTTTAG
Source organism: Timema genevievae (assembly GCA_902155825.1). Classification (NCBI taxonomy): domain Eukaryota; kingdom Metazoa; phylum Arthropoda; class Insecta; order Phasmatodea; family Timematidae; genus Timema; species Timema genevievae. Next base: position 64,423 of record CABFWO010003408.1, read on the forward strand.
GGATGACCTTGGAAATACTACACAAGTTTTGAAACGCGTCTTTCAATCAATGCCTCCCTCCTCGCTTTTAATTTAATCTACATCCAACCTTCTACCCTCTTCTTTAACATTAGAAAAATAAGTCCTCTACAAAAAAAAAATTATCTACTCACACAAATTCACCACATTTTAAAGAATATAACCCTATATTTTTTTCAGCAATAAATGTCTAACGCTCCCCATAAAATCTTCCACTTTATGTGACTGCTTGATAAAGATTTTGAAGAAGAAAAAAATCATTCTTTTAAAATCTTTCAACATACCCTAACCACACGCACAAAAACTTTTTTTTTCCCAATCATTATCACTAGTCTTTGGCTTGTCCCATTTCGAGTTTTAGGTCGTGTTTGATATAATAAAAACCCCACTGACACTTTCGTTGATGTGTCTTTCCTCCTTTTCTTGAGGAAAGCTCCCCCCCTCCCCCTCTCTACCCTAATAACGGTCAACTTCTTTTTAAGACTTCCTCCTACCCCTATTTCCCCCTTAAAACACCTGCTGTGGACGTCATGGGAAAAGGACTCTGTAAAGAAAAGGTGCATTTTTTTCTCCCCATCCTACTTTTGGTTGACTGGTTTTAAGGACTACTTTACTTGGGATGAAGTCGGTCACATGTGGAAAGTATAATTATTTTTTTGTTCTCCCTTCCCCCCTCCCCCCCACCCCCCGTCCTTCCCATCTGATACTTTTCACCCGAACATTTATTTTACGGTAGTTTTGAGAGTTTTCAAGTATTCTCATACTACTTTATTTTCAACTAAATGTACTATTATTTTTTATTCGATAGTGGTGTTTTATTTACGACAATATTTATAGTTAAAAAAAATTATGTTGACCTACCAATCTAATATGCAGTCAAGTTTTCCTTTTAATTAATTTTTACTCTTACAAACTCTTACAGCTGGCTATGTATTTAAAGTGCACCTTTTAAACAAAGGGTAATAATTAACACACTACTACCGACAAAGAAATTACCTAAGTAGGTTGCCTATCTGTGACGCCAAGGTAAGTTAAGATACGATTTCCCATGTTATTCGGTGAATTTTTAAAGATAAAACATTGAAACAAAAACCATACATTCTTAAGTAGTTCTAAACATTGTCTTACATCATCACAACTTTTTTTTTGTAGTAATTTTTTTTTGTAAAGTGTTATATAAACTGTCTACAACAGTGGTTCCAAACCTGAGCTGGTTGGGTTGACACAGGGGGGACTGCGAACAATTCGGAAATAACGTTAAAAATTACATAAAAATTGAATTTTTTTTATTTAAATCACCTTCTCAAAATAATTATAATGATTATTTCTTGCGGTATTGGCAACACTGCCTACCAGTTGTAATAAATTCGGTGACCAGCCAAATGTGTGCATGCACTTGTTTATTTTAAAGCTCGCAAGCCTTGGCTTCACCCCTAAATTCTCATCTCTTCCCTCCCCCTAAGCCAGAGGGTAGGTATCCTTTAAACTAAATGAGCCCTTGCACTAGAAAAAAAATTACTTGCAGGAGCCTTCATAGCATTTTTTTACACTAAGATTATAAACATTCAATAACGATAGTTAACTTTTGTAAAAAGCATATAACAAACGGAAAATTTCACATGTTCCGGCTACACCTTTGGCAAATGTCCATTATTCAGGTTTGAAAAAATTAACAAAACTAATTCTTATTGATGCTATTTTATAGTGTGAAAAATAAATAAAGAATATTCTAGAATTGCCTCACAGATCCTGGGATAACTATGGCAGAACCCAGTTTGTAAAACGCTGGTCTAAGGCGTCAGTGATGACTGGGAGATCGGGGCTTGAATCCCGCTCATATCTACTGAGGGTGATCCCTTAATGGTTTCCCATTACCCTTCCTCGCAAATGCGGGTAGATTACTTCTAAAATGCTTCCTTCCTCGCCCTTACCCCATCAGAGTAATTATAATATATGCGTATAACTTGAACAGGTTTTACATTTTAAAATTAATTATTTATAGTTTGCTATTATAGATAGACATATGCTTCAACAAAATTTTTAAATCCAAATCCTGACAGGAATATTCCTGCAGGACATTTTCAAGATTAAAACAAATAGCCTAAATTGTCGACGAGTGGCTCCAAACTGTTTCCAGCTGACGCTCTCCTTTGCATATTACAATTCTCCCCTCCCTATTTTTTGGGATATTTATAAAAAGATTAAACGCTTTCTAATCATTCCTTTATTTTATATTAAAATCAATGTAACGCTGGCAGAATTAATTTACTTAACATTCATTAATGTTTCCAGCCTGTGGCCAGGTCGGTTTTTTATTCAAGCCATATATTTTCCACTACAGACTTGCAAAGCCGGTCTTAGCTTCATATACCTTATAATCTAACTTAAGATTAGGACAGGCACAACATCCAGTTTCCGGCCGTTAATTTATCATTATGAAAGGGGTAAACGCACACCAATAATACATTTTTCGGCCATTGCTGGGAATCGAACCCAGGACCCTTAGCTCAGTAGACAGACACGCTACTGACTGAGCTAAGGTATCTGATTTAACGCTGGCGGAATAGTGGTGTAAAAAATGAGTGAAGATTAGCCTGACGACACTGTGGTTTTTTTCATCAGTTCTTGAATATTGGGTTTGATGTTTGGCAGAGCACACCGCAAATCGCTTTCCCCTTCAAGTTGACAACACTGTTTAGTTTTTATGAGTCAAGAGTTAAAGATTTGGTGTTGTTGCACGTGGCTGCACTGGTAGCTTAGGGCAGCGTTTTTCAAATTCTGCTCCGAGGAGCCCTTGAGCTTCGCCAGTCCGTCAGTTATCTCAGGATCCATGAGGCAGTTTTATAATATTATTTATTTTATTTTCACAGTGTAAAATAGCATTAATAATTAGGATCGACAATATTTTATTTTTTTTCAAATCGAATTATGAACATTTGCCACTGGTGCAGCCAGAACACGTGATGTTCTGCGTTTATTTCATACTTTTATACAGTAATTGTAAAGCTTAACTGTCAATACTAGCACCTGCTTCGGTGGACGCATGGTCTAATCCGTCACTCTCGCAATATACTAGCCTGCCGATTACAGGGAGATCGGGGTTCGAATCTTGGTCGGGTGTACTGAGGATTTAAAAAAATTGTTTTTCACTCTCCCTCCACGCAAATGCGGATACACTTCCTCTAGATTCAATTTTTATCATCCCTAACTCACTAGCGTAATTAGTATGCGTATAAACTGAACAGGTAGTAAGACGTGATGCATAATTTGGGACATAAATATTACTTGGGTGACTTGTCCAAAAATGGTGACGAATTTTCACTTTTCTTTATACTCTGCCTTCTTAATTCAAGCACTATTAATATACGTACAATTAGAAAGACGAGGTGCGAAAGAAAACTGAAAAATGTTGACCAAAGGACAGTCAAAAAACCCATCTGAAAAAATAGTGTTTCTCTTATATTTCTGTAAATTCCCCTCTTTTAAAAAATATACACAAAAGTTAAACTGTCATTTTACTTGAACGTCAAGTTTTTTAGTCACTTGTGAATATTTCTCTAAGGGGGACCTTTTAAAAAATGAAATCTTCGTCGGTTGACACGTGAAACTAATGTTAAAAAAAAAGTCGCCCAACTGGTCCAGAGATTGAATCCTGTTCTTTTGATGTATCAAAAAACTTCCACGGTAAGTTGGAATTCAACGTAATTTATTTAAATGTTACTTTCGGGATTCTTTTTTTTTTTGTGCGTATCAATTATAATGAGTTTACCACTAAATATAGTGACTCTCTTTTAACAACTTGTGACGTGCAGCAAAGCATGACCACAGAAAAATATATTCACTTCCTGTTGACTTTGCTAGAATTGTATGTTATTTGGGTATTTCAAAAACACAGGATTTTATAAGAAGCTATTGCTGCTTATGCCACGAATACGGTTCACAAATTACCTCTAGGGGGAAAAAAAAGCCACAAAACGTTCAACTCTAGCTTCTTCTAGAATAATTGTTATATCTGTACTATACTTTTACTCCATTATTTCTCATCTTGTGTACCTCGGCTCATTGGTATACCCGCGATACCTTCAAAAGTGTGTCAAGTTTTGATCATTGTGTAAACATCAGACCTCTGTAACCCGCTTCGATGGCCACATTGTCTAAGGCGCTACCCTCGAATTTTACTAGGCTTTCGTAGGTATCTCGATCGAGTGTATTGAGAGAAGTTTTTCCCGAATTTTTTTTTTTCCACTTTCCCTCCACGCAAATGTGGTTACACTTCCTATAAATATAACTTTACTAATAAAAAATTAGCGTAATTAGTACACAATCTTACAACCCAAACGGGTAGTATGACACGGTGCTAATAAATCAAAACATATCTATAAATTAATATTCACATCTCTTGCAAACATCAAATTCAAAAAAAGGGGTAAAACTGAGTGAAATCAAGAAAAGAATTATTAGAGTCGCCTTATCGTTTATACGCACTAATATTAGTGAACTAACTTTAAAAAACAAAAACAAAAGTCTCGAGTCTCAAATTAAAACTATCATTAATTAATATCTACTGTTTGAGTTATTATTATTATTTTATTGCTACCTTAAGAATGTAGAAACCATAGTATAAACTCTTAAATACATAGCTTCATTAATTTATAATAAAATATTGTTTTTTTCAAATTTTCAAAACCTCTTTTTTTTAATAGTGTTCGCTCTTTAATTTCTTTAGGTGTACCGCCAAAAATGATTTAGTTCTAAAGTATGCCGTGAACACGAACCCGTTTCGAACCACAGTTCTTCTTTAGATAAATATTTAATTATCTCGGGTACCAATCCATACATAAGCCACTTGATCACCAGAATGTCTAGAAATAGTTGGGATCTATTGTCAGTTATTAACTCTTACATTTTGACTGCTCTAATTATTTAACCCAATCAAAACTAATATTAGTAATAATGTGATGATATTTTTATAAATCAGTTTAACCACTACAGATTTATTCAATCCATGACTACACTATCATAATAAATCAAGTTATTCATTTCGTTGACGTTACGAGCGGGCAGCCATACTGTGTGTGTGTGTGTGTGTGTGTGTGTGTGTAATAACTAATAACTTCCAATATATTCTATTTGTTTTTAATAGTTATCTCAACGTTTATTTGTAAAAATAATAAGTGTTATCCTAAAAGTCCTATATGTGTTTTCATCTTCCCCTTTGTGTATAAGTCACAAGCGCCATTTCCTAAATCGTAAGACTATTTATTACCTTATGGCTGCTTTTTCTGATAGCTCGTGATCTTAATTTATCGCACATAATTTAGCTAACGGTTTCCTCACGTCCATCACAGATTCTGCCTTAAATAAATTATTAGTGAAGAATGAACCTGGGCATGGAGCGACTCCTAAATATATCATTGGTTAGAGCATTGACGTACTAGGCCAAAGGTCCCGTGATCGATTCCCGTGTCCAGGTGCCATTTTTCAATTTAAATAATATATATTCAATGGTTTTGATGCATCGGCCAGTTGGTGAGGCTGATCTAATATTTAGATATAGATACATTGTAGATTTTCGCACAAGCCGATTGTAACTAATCACAACTATTAATGAGAACTATTTAGTTACCTCC
>CABFWO010003409.1:0-81283 GCA_902155825.1 Timema genevievae
GTGAGCATAGCAACTATGACTCACCCCAACCCTCACTCTCCACCCCCAAAACTGAAAAGGAGCTCCACTATATCGCACACTTAAGAATCTAATGTTAGGATCGATCATCAAATCTTTCGATACCAGTAAGAATCGAGGGTATCGAGGTATCCAAGAATTAAGTTTGACATCCCCACTTATTAATATTAATTATTACAATAGTGACCAAAAAATAAGGTGCATTTTTTCATCACCAAAAGCCACCTTTATAAACCTTTGCTAGCCTATAATAGCACCTTTGGATAACAAGTATTAAATGTGCTAACTTTGAGGGCTGACGATACATATTTATGGTTTATTATCACCACAACAGAGGTGCTTTTTACCGCATGAACACGTTGAAGAACTTGGAGGACTAGGTTCAAATAATTATCTAAAGTTTTTTTTAATGTGTTAACTTTTTTAACATCACAACTTTAGCAAATTTAACTAAGATATGAACCGATTTAATAATTATTTGAAATATGCGAGTTATTATTTGCTGCAAATCAAGATTCGATTTGAACTCAAAAAATCCAATTTGCAACTGTCTAGTTGGCACTAAGCTGTCAAACACAGAAACTATAGTACAGAGAGGTACTAGCACCAAGCTGCCAAGTACACACAAAAAGGTACTGATGCCAGGCTGCCAAGCACACACAGAGGTACAGGTGCAGAGCATAGAAGTATTTGCGCCAAGCTGCCAATCACACAAACACCTACCAGTCCATCCAGCTTGGGGAACTCCTGGTTGTTGAGCTCGGCGCTGGTCAGGCTATAAAACCTTGGCTTCATGGAGAACTCATCTTGGGGGCCAAACTTGCGGTAGTTGTCCTCTATCTCCTTCCAGGGGCAGTAGATGCGCGAAGCCACCCCTCGGCCAGAGTCCTTGGCGTCACCGGGGTCCTCCACCATGCTTGTGGCGCTAAACAGGTTCCATTGTACCTGAAAACGCACAGCACATCGTCACTCATCCATAGATACCCCAATTTGTGCTAAATTTGATAAATGGATTATGATGATCAAAAAAAAATCGGCAGGGTTTAAAAATTGGCCAGATAAAATATTTATATTTGGTTACAAATGGTTTAAGTACCCCCTTATTTAAGTGGTTTAAGAAAATTAAAAATAAATCACGGCAATTTTTTTTAATATAAATTAGGGGTGTGCGAAGCTTTGACATCACTTATGAAAAAATTTCAGCTTCAACAATTATAAAGCTTCTCCTATAAAAATATTCAAAGCTAAAATACTCAATTTATGTTAAATTATTTCCATTCTGAGCTGTTGTATACTATACAAATTAATATTCATGTAAAAAAAGTGAAGTGATAACTTGTAAGTTGAGATAACTTGATTTATCAGAATAACAACTAAGTAATACATACAATTGTGCAATAAAACTATTCCAAAATCATTTTAGTGTGTATGAATAACCATAATAGTAATATAGTATATATTTTTTCAATCATAAAACAACTAACAAAAAATATTCAAACTTATTTTCGGCTTCGAGAATATTTAATATATTCAACTCGAGTTCACTAGGATTTGTAAAATTGGACTCCAAAGTTCCACACCTGCTCCAACAATGCCGGGGGAGGATCGTAGAGATGCTTCATGAGGTAGTCGAGCAGCAAGACCAGTCGAGACAGATGTAGCAGCTGCGAGTCCTTCATGGCAGAGGTGACAGTGTTGGCGGTACAGATCACACCTCCAGCCGTGAGCAAGATCACCGACTTCTTCTGCATGAGGTTGAGGGAGTGGAACAGGAACAGGAGCAACTGGGCGTGTTCCACATTCAGGTCTGGGACAAAACACAATTTTAGTTAATTTTATAAAAGTTGTTTCAAGGCTTGGTACCACTGACAAATGATATTTTGTTTGCTATGTTTATTAGTAGGCCTACATCACAAACAACAACAAAAACACTTTTTATGTAAATATTAGTATTGGGTCAAATCCACTATTTAACGAATCAGAATCAGCAATTTAACTTTGAATTCCGAATCCAAATCTTGGAAAAAATGATAAACTTCAAAGTACTTAATTATAAATATGGTAGAATAATAGAAAATATAAACAGTAACTAAATGTTAACATTCTTTCTTATCCATTCATTATAACATCCATATATTCAGTTAAGTGTTAAATTACTGGTCTGGGGACTGATTGTTGAGTTGATACTAAACCACCAATAAGAAGTATAACAGAAGTAGAAAAGACAGTTCACAGAGTTCACACTTTACACTACTGCCGCTTCTCGAAGAAAATCATCACTACAGCCTAATAGAATGAAACCTAGGTCGGTAACAATCAATTTTCTTCAAGAGGCAGCCTTTACCTCATTGAGATGTATCGATAGCAAGTGAGTGTGATGAGGTACCTTCATGTTCCAGCTCAAAGATGTTGGGAGGGTTAGATATGTTAGCTACCAAAGTGCTGACCAGGCGATGCCAGATGCTGATGATGGCCGCCTCCTTGTCCTGCTGCGGCTTCAATAACAATACCTGGGGACAGACAATAGGTCAAACTAGGGTCTTTGGTTTCAAGTACCATCCCTCTATCATTGTCGTGAATATTCAGGAACATCTCATTTCTGAGGATTGATTAGCGGTGGGCTAGGGTGGGCCCCATCTCATTTCTGAGGATTGATTAGCGGTGGGCTAGGGTGGGCCCCATCTCATATCTGAGGATTGATTAACGGTGGGCTAGGGTGGGCCCCATCTCATATCTGAGGATTGATTAACGGTGGGCTAGGGTGGGCCCCATCTCATATGTGAGGATTGATTAACGGTGGGCTAGGGTGGGCCCCATCTCATATCTGAGGATTGATTAACGGTGGGCTAGGGTGGGCCCCATCTCATATCTGAGGATTGATTAACGGTGGGCTAGGGTGGGCCCCATCTCATATNAGGGTGGGCCCCATCTCATATGAGGATTGATTAACGGTGGGCTAGGGTGGGCCCCATCTCATATCTGAGGATATATTAACGGTGGGCTAGGGTGAGCCAACTCCACTTTTTAAATTCAAAGCAATCTCAAATCAAATATATTAAATATTCTCGAAGCCGAATAAAAGTTTAAATATTTCAATGTAATGGTTTTATGGTTGAAAAAACATATTGTGGCTATCTTTTAACATTATAAATTAATTACTCTGGATATTATCATATGAATATTAATTTATGATGTATATAAGGAAAAAAAAGGCAACGATTCAATGTAGATTGAATAATTTAGCTGTCAATATTTTTATTAGCATGGTTTCATAATAGTAAAAACAAGTATTTTTATCAAAGTAAAGTAGAAGCTGGTATTTGTTTCAAAATTAAGTCAGAGTTTTGAAGCTTGAAGATTAAAATTTAAAAACTTACAATTGGCACAAAAAGAATAATTTTCTAAGCTATTTTATTGTAAAATGTTATATAAATAAGCACAATATAAGATGTAATCAATCATAAAATAACAGGAAATATTCTAACTATTGATTCAGCTTTGAGAATATTTCATATATTCGATTTGGGTTCACTTTGAATCGAAGAAGTGGACTTCACACACTTCCATAAATCTCTATTAATATGTTCATATTTAAAACATCCTTATATTTCAGATAAATTATATTACTATATCTACATTATAACTAATAAAATGATATTATTTAACTTAACCAAGTAATATTATCTGTTTATTGTTTAGTTACAATTTTAATGACAATAATTTTATAAATTGGGCATTAATACAATTTAACTTTAAATTCAATTTGAAACCATTTCACTATAAAATCTTTGATTCAAAGCCTTTTCAAAATAAAACCATTGAATCAGATTAGATTTAAAAATTTGTCGAAGAATATTTCATTTAGAATCATTTCAAATTTGAAACGACAACTTGAAACTTAAAATATTACACTTGCGCAGACTTATTGTAATGTATTGCTCGGATGCAGCTAGTTTGTCACCTGTGCCAAAACTGCAAGGGTGCGGGGGTACACCTGGAGGGGCCAGGTGGTTGAATTCTCCTGCGACCAAGGGCTGACCCCCAGGTGGTTCAGAAGTGTGCCTTGGAGACTCTCGTTGAGGATACTTCGGGCCAGAAGGTTGTGAGTGTAGCGAGTCAGGGCCTGAGAGAACTCGCTATACAAGGATCCTAAGGTCGCACCAAAGTACACAGATATTGTCCCTGCAACAGGAGAAAACGGAAGATTGAGGGGGGAGGCCACGAAATATGATAATTGCTCTTAATAAAGCAACAATTGATATTAAATGTGTATGTAAGGGTGTGAGAAGCTTAGAAACATTTTACTTTCTTTTGCTAGAATAATTATCAGTGTACAAGTCCAATTGTTCAATTGTAAGTGAACTTGAATCGAATATATAAATCTTATTCTCAACGCTGAATCAAAGTTTGAATATTTTTGAGTAGTGGTTTTTATCCCAGGAATATTCAGATTCTGAAGCTTCAGATTGGGCTTAAAATTAATTACCCAAAGTTAAAATACACACAGTTTTAACTGGTTGATATTTATATTCTTCAAAACTATTATTAAATTCGACTGTGCTTTGATTTTAAAAAAATGCTTGCTTGGGCAATAATCTATTGACATTTAAAATGCTAAATTTATGTTCGTTCAATCATTTCATTCTGAGCTGTTCAAATGTTACAAATTAAAACTTTTCAGCTTGTTATGGAATATTGTGAACAAATGTATGATAAAACATTTTCTATATAATTTCAGTGCATTAAGTTATAGAATTAAGCTTAATATAATATTTTTTCAAACATAAAAAAAATTGACAAAAATATTTAAACCTCAATTTAACTTCTAGAATATTTCATATATTTGATTCGAGTTCACTTACAAATGAAAAGTGGACTTGGAACACCCCTAAAATGTATATATTTGTAAACACAGGTATGTTGCCCCCACACCTGTTTCCGTCCGAGCAGTCTCTCGGTCCAAGTCCCGTATGATAGCGGCCAAGATGATCATCTGCTGCTCGGCTAGTCCTGCCTGGACATAGCGCATCATGAACGAGGACTCACTACTAAGCAGGTACTTGTCCATAAACTGGAAGATCTGAGACGCCAACAGGATGTACTGCACATGAGAGAGAAAGAGAACATCTTACAACTGGGGCTCTGCGAGTACTCACATATCAAGCTTCGATCCAAGCTCGCCATTAACGCTAGGGATTGAGCTCAAAACATGTTCGAGCTTTCTCTTGATGAACGTATAAATCGATTTTTAAAATGCGATGGTAACTATAAGCTATTAAATCGGCAGTTTCACTTATAAACCATTTGATAGCTCAACAAATTAGTAAAATATCAAATTTCACAATAACCATGTAATAGTGGTTTGAAACTACTTTCAACCAATACACTTATTCGATATTGTCGGCCCTTTTGAATTATCCTCGATTGCAATTGCCATGACAAGGTAATGAAAATAAAAATAGCAAAATAGATAACTAAATACTTGAATAATCATTACTTTTACTATTTTTAAATGGCCCTTACTTAAATTATAATTTCTATTGAATTAAAAATTTAACATTGATAGTACATATTGAATGCTTTCAAACTTAAAAGAATTTAAATTTAAGATTGAAAGGAAGATAGAAGAGCAAGGGCCTCACACTTACCAGAAAACTGTAGGCCTCAAAGTTCACAACAAAAACACAATAAACCAGATAATTATGTCATTTTTGGGGTACATCAGTTCCATTCTTCAGCAGAAGAGATTAAAACACAGTATTTACTGACATCATATTTATGATTTGGACAGATTCTGTAACTAATTTATCAGAGTTCCTGAACAGGTTAAATAACCTTAGCACCCTCAGATTCACCTGGAACATTCCACAACATCATGCCATTGTCTTGGATGTGGAACTAAATCTTCACGAGGCAAACAAAAGCACCACAGTCCACAAAAAAGGCAACAATCATCAACATTACCTCCATTTCTAGATCAACCATCTTCTTCATATAAAATGTTCTCTATCCTATAGCCTAGCTACCAGAGCCAAACGTTTATGTTCCGAAGAAGAAGACCGTAAGGCGACTCGTCCAACAAGCTTCTCCTGGAATAAATAGGCTTTAAAATTTTGACCGGGAATTTTTAACATGTGAAAGATAAGCTAGGATTGCCAGCTCTTTGTTCCCAACAGTGTTGTCAAAGCACTACCTCTTTTTTTTTCCACTAAGTAACTTCACTGTTATTTAGTAATTTAGAAAATGAATTGTCACCGCACGGCACACCCGGGAGTTGTGGCTTGAGTTTGAATCCTGGCTACTAAGATTCATAGAATATTGATAATTTAAAATAATGAACTTACTACACGTGTCACAAAGTATTTATTGTACTGAATCCTACTAGGCCTATATTTACAAAATGTGTTCTTAGAAGAAAAAATTTGTATTACTAAGCAATCTAATTAAATAAATTGAGCGGTGAAAGTTTAAGGGTGGTTTTATTATTCTTTTAGCACCGAGTCTTACTATCTGTTCGGGGTATACTCACCTGTACTAATTACGCTAATTAGTTATGGATTAGGAAAGGTGAATTTAGTGGAAGTGCACTCGCATTTGTGTAGAGAGAGTGGGAAACTTTATAATAAAACTACCCTCAGTACACCCGACCGAGATCTAACCCCGATCTCCCTGGCTTTAATGGTCTAATCTATGTCTAGTAAGGCCTTAGAGACCATGCTAGCACCGGAGCAGGTTTCAGAGTTCTTTATTTGTAGTAACAAAAAGTATTACTTTTCGTTGTTGCTATTAATATAATAGTTAACAGAGCTCATGATGGGCATGTAACAAACTGGCCGACAAGCTGTAAAAATGTTGGTATGCCACGTAGGTCAAATGGTCTACAAGACTAGGACCAACTGGTCGACAAGCTTATGCATAAGAAGGCAAAGTGATTGACAGCCAACTGGTTGACCAAATAAATAAAAATATTTCAAAGCTTGAGCATGTCAATTGAGCGACACGTTTAGGACCATGTGATAAGATATACAACTGTTCAACATGAGAGGACCTACTGGCATACAAAAGTTGAGATGGATTCAATGAAACAATTGACCAACAAGTCAATACATTGCAAACAATGTGTTCGACAAATAATCGTAAACGGAAAATAACAAGTAAAGTCCATGAAATTTAAAATATAATTTATAGCTCTAATAAATACCCACATTTGTGGTCACACGGTGCAATGTTTCACTATTCCATTGTACTGGATTGGCAGTATTGAGGAGATTGGGGTTAGAATCCCGCTCACTTAAATTCTACCTTTCTCATTTCTTATCCTGAGTATAGCTCAAACGGGGAGTGAGATGCTAAGGAAAAAATACCAATTTAGTGGGGTTTTTTAGCACCGCGTCTTACTACCCGTTCGGGTTATACGCTAATTTTGTGGATTAAAATCATCATTAGTAAGGCATCAATTTTCTAAGTGGGTCTTTTGGGGTCAACCAGTTGGCTGTTGATCATTTTGTCTGCATATGCACAAGTTCAACCAGGTGGTACAAGTCATGTCCTACTCGTGTAACCAGGCCCCGGGACATAAAACAATAAAATATTATGAGCCAGTGGTAACAAGGCCCCGGGACATAAAATAAAATATTATCAACCCCTGGTACCAAGGCCCCGGAACAACAAACAATAGTGGGTTCCGAGCGGAATCTCTGATTCAAACTAAGATTCTTAGTGTATAAGTTGAATGTATGATTTAGACCCTGATTTTAATAAGATCATTATTTGGCAACTAGAAAAGTTAATAGAAATGGGTTCACTTATTCATACGTCAAATCATTTGATATATAGCTGTACCTTTGATAAATGCCTATACTATGATATCTACACAAGTTATATATTATAGTCTGCACTGACTAAAGTGACTACACTTTTATATCGTCAGTGCGCGTGGATATGAGATCATGAGCATGGGGTGAATCTTGAATAGCTCAGTGCTAGAACATTGACGTACTAAGATCCCGGCCGGGATCAATTTTATTCTGGTGTCGAGGTGTTATTTTTCAACCAATTTAAATTAATTAAATTGTATTCTCCTCCATACGAATATTCCCGTAGTTAAAATGATTTGCAGCTTGTGTGTTGATATTCATTTGTAATTATTTAAAGAAGTTGTAATTAAAACCAAAACGCTTTGTGGTGAATTTAAATGTATTATATAGTTCCTTACCAACTTCAACAAGTAGGCAGCTACTACGTCTTAAGAAAATGATACAGTAGAGCTCCAATTATGCGGATTGATTGCCGGACGTGATTCAGATATGCAGAAATATGGATGATTGTATTAATCATTTAATTAAGGCAATATTTCAAAATAAAATGCAAAATTTACTCTAAAATTACTTTTTTTTATTGTTTTTTGCAATAACACAGCAAAGTGGAAACACATAATACTGCAGTAAAAAAATACAGTAAGTTTGAATTTATTGCTACTGTAAACAAGAATACAATGAATTTGAATCGGGGGATGGCATTTGGCCTTGGAATACCATCGCCAATCGCAGAGATGCAGCGTGACAAATTTCAGTACTCTAAAGTACAGTATTTTCCTTTTTTATTTATTTTTTATTTCATGATAGCAATCTGGATGACTGGAGTTAGGATAAGTGGAGTTTTACTGTATATAAGCCACCTCCTACGTTGTTATGAGTTTATTACGTACCTGAAAACATTGTAGATCAAATCTTTCATTTTTTTAAGTTTATATCGATTATTGTTCAAGTTCGCCTTTTTGTTTCATTTTCTTGGTCTTGATGCCTGTTGCTTTTCAGGGTTGAACTTAGCTATGTTCAATAAACATGCAAAATTAAGATATTTTTTAGAAAATACCTAAAGAAATGCAATACTCATGTGACATTAGATATGTTTTCAACACTAATATAAGTTTTTTATATACTTTTTTAATGTTAAATTTACAACCAGTAATAAAAGTGAAACTCATATATTTTTATACGTTCATGAAGTTAATTGTAATATTCAGATAAAAAATAGGTTTAAAATCAAGAAGCATTTTGATGTATCAAGAGATGAGTTCCTTTGACACTTTGAGTTGAAGAACAAAACTAACACAGTAAAATATTATCCAAGTGCCAAATTACTATAGGAAGGAAAAATGGACAAAATAAATGTCACAACTCGTCACTCAGGTAATAAGACGCGGTGCTTAAAAAAATCACTTAAAGGTGATTCATTAGTCAGGTTAGCCTGATCCTTCCTTGGTTGGCCTGTATGAGTCATTGGTAGGTACAGTCAAAGCAAGACGTTTCAGGAAATAGACATAACAAACTTACACTTGCATTGATCAATTCGGTGAACATAATAAAATAAAAAAGTAGAGTTAGGCTAATAAACCAAAAAATTGGAAATAACGACTATGTACTACAAAATGATATAAAATCAAAGTATTGGGGTGTAAAACGAAAAGTACTTATATAAGATCAAAAATGATGTAATTTTACAACTCTTATGTAGCTTATAAATTAAAAACTATTTTTATTTAAAATATTGTAAGTACTTCATTGCATACAATTCATATGCATGTCAAGCTAGTATAAATTTAATCCCCATGCATTAACTACTTTACCTTAAAATTTGTAAGTAAAATGGATAAAATAGTAAGTTTGACTACTTATAGCTTGAGAACTGTAATTATTTGAAATCAATGAATCAATATTTATAGGTTATATTAAAAGAATGCAATAAAATGTTGGTGGCGGTCGAATGACCTTAACAAGGAACGTCATCAACTTTTCAAGGCTTTCACAGCCTGAGAATACCCTAAACACATAGTCAACAGTCAAATCCAAACAAGAGCCTATCAAGAAACAACCTTCCAATGACATCACTCACCACTAGACAAACTCAAGATTTATCCTAAACACAGCCTACAATATTCTAACTGCATCACCTCTTTAAAAAAATCTTCTCAACACTGCTCCAAGAATCACATTCAAATGTCCCCCTAACCTCCACAACGTTCTGGTTCACCCTAAATTACTCTACCTGTCTCCAAAGGTCAAAGGTTCCTACCTTGCGACAAGCCGAGATGCAGTACATTGTAAATTCACCACCCTTCCACCTCATTCAACGGCAGACTCACACAAATGAAATATCCCATGAAAGGCCACGACTGCTCTACAGAAAATATTATATACCAGCTACAATACAACTACTGTATCACTGAATACAATGACCTCACCACAGGAACACTCAAGACACAAATTAATGGTCACCGGTTTGACACCAACCACGACGACCCTGACAAACCAATAGTGCTCCATGTCCAATCCCATAGTTCAGATTTAGACTCATGCTATAGAACTAGAGCTATACGAGTCCTCCCTAATAGTTGCAATGCTTCTCAGCTTCGTAGGTGGGAACATGCTCCCGGCCCCCCCTCCAGTCTCAATCTTATACAATCTTCTCACTCTTTTTTCCAAACAAGCCTGGTCACAGCATTCAAGTCATTTCTATACAAACAATAATAAATTATAACTGATAATCCAATAAATAAATAAATATGTATAAAACAGTGTAACCATCTACCAAGATCCAGTCAAGACCCAAGTTTGAACAGGCAATTACAATATCTAAGCAAAACAATAAGAAGCAAGCAACAACAGTATCTAAGTGACCTTGACCTACCTCCATCCATGCTGCCATAGTACAGCCTGTGTTTTACTCTCTTCTGCTGAGGAAGGGAATTGATTTAGGTATCCAGGAAATTACATAATTATGTGTTTTAATTGTGGAATTCAAGGCTACAGTTTCCTGGTAAGTGTGTGGGCCCTCGCCTTCAATCCTCTTCCCAATTTTTAATTTAATATGAAACTTAGGAAACCTAAAGGATTCATTTTCAGACAATCCCCCCCCTTTCAACATGATCTTAATTTTAGTGTATGGCCTATTTTCGAGTTGAAACTGATATAGTAAATAAGGTCTACTTTGATATTATGTATTTAATAATATTTGATGCAGGCTATTCCTTATATTGTAGGCCTGTATAATGTATGTATACTTTTCAAGTATTTGACAGTCTAAACAACTTTTTTTATGAAAATTATTTTTTAAATGTGCAAAAAAAATATATATTTTTTTTATGATTTTCCAGGGGTTATAAAACCATTTATAGGATGATCTTTTTTTATATAATTTTTTAAAACAAAATTCATGTTTCATGTCCCAAATTAACAAATATTCCAGTATTTTAAACTGGATTTTGCAATATTCACAGTTTTCCGAGGCACCAAAACATTTTGTGTTTTCTCGGTTTCCCAGTACTGTTTAATAAGATTTTATATTTTAACATCTAAACATTAACCAACAACATTTGATCAATCAAATAAAGTCACTTGGAAGAGAAAGACAGAGTAGCTACCCCGTGAGGTTCCCCCTTCTCAGGCACGATGGAGCCGGTCCTGTCCGAGCTGTGCTTGTTTCCGTCCGCACTCTCCCCGTTATTCTGGGTGCCCTGGTTACCCGGTGGGTTGTCCGGAGGGGCCAGAGTTTCCTCAAACCACAGCCCCAGGATGGGCTCACTGTCGTCGTCTGAAAAGCACAATATGCTCAGAGATGAACAAGTGTTTAAAATTAGAGTTGGGTCAAATCCACTACTAACCAAGCAAAATCTGTATCTTGAAAAAAAATTATGAACTAAAGAGGAAATATTAATATAATGATATAAAATACAATAGTAACTAAGTGTTAACATTCTTTCTAGGGATGTACAGGAATGAAATTTTTATATCGGGACGAGAACAGGACGAGAAATGAGTCAAAATATCGGGATCGGAACGGGAACGGGATGGGAAATGTGACAAAATATCGGGAATGGGATGGGAAATGAGTCAAAATACCGGGAACGGGATGGGAAATGAGTCAAAATATCGGGATCGGGATGGGAAATGAGTCAAAATATCGGGATTGAGACGGGAAATGAGTCAAAATATCGGGATCGAGACGGGAAATGAGTCAAAATATCGGGATCGAGACGGGAAATGAGTCAAAATATCTGTATAAGGATGAAAACGGCAAATTATAATTGTAATAAATGTATTTATGTAAAAAATCATGTTGTGATAACTTGATTTATCAGTTTAAAATGAAGTTTTTCAAAAAATTGTACAATAAAACATATAAGTAATATTAGTGTATAAAGTTATAAAAATAAACAAAATGTAATATTTTTTTTCAAGCACAAAACCATCAACAAAAAATATTAGAACTTTGATTTGTCTTCGAGAACATTTTATATAATATTCAATTCTACTTTACTTCAAACTTTGAATTGAAAATGTAGACTTCGCAATTCCTTAAACACCCCCTAAAATCTCTTGAGACTGCTGTTTCAGTACACACATAAACTTAGCAAAATGGTGTCAAAATGCTTTTACTTGGATATTCTTTAGAGATGTCTAAATTCCTTGACTCTCGATTCTGACAGGTATCGAAAAAATCAATCATAATATCACAATTTCCGATACCTCGAGTCTGTTCTCAAATCCAAGCGAATTCATATTTTGGTCTTTAAACAAAACAGCAATATTGAGAATACAGTAATTTTAATGGTAACCTATATTATTTTATTTTTTCTGTTTCATTTTAGTACTAGCAAAATGTAAATGTACTCTACGTTACCATTTGTGTCCAAGTGAACAAATCAACAAACAAATCAAGCATGGCCACTAGTTTTTTACTATTAGCATTTTTTAGTTGATTTGAAAACACATTATAGTAAAATATTTAAATAAATGTATCATTTGATAATCGATAAATTGAGCTTAATATTTAAGAATCGAAAATTGGAATCATGACATCTCTAATATTCTCCTCGACATAACTTGTTCAAAGCAACACCATTTAGGTGTTTCACGGTATCTAAATGAGCTAGCCAACTAAAAGTGAACCCCTCACCATCGTCCCCTGAACTCTCGTCCGAGCAACTCATCAAATCATCCTCATAGTAAGTCGTGGAGTCTGATGTGCTGAAAGTGTCTCCTTCAGGCGGGTGCTTTTGGATTCTCTTCAATGTGCAGGCCTAAAAAACAACACAACCGAGCATTCAATTGATTGTTCCAACACCACATAATATAGGTGTGTGCGAAGCTTCAAAAATATAAAAAATATTTGGCACTAAAATACTCAATTTATGTTCAATTATTACCATTTAGACTGTTATATAATAGAGATTAATATTTACTAATATAGGGAAAAAATCTAATTTGGATTCAAATTAAAAAGTAAAGTAAAGATTCGGATTCATAAAATAATGGATCTGACCCAACTCTATATGAAAGTAAAATTCCAGATGCAGCAATTATGAAGCTTTGCCAATAATGATATTTAAGGTTAAAATAGTTATACATTTGTGTTCAATTTTTGTAATTTTGTGCCGTTATTTACATCACAAATTAATATTCATAAGACAAAAATTTTAAATGAACTATCTGTTTTGATTGGGCTTTAAGAATACTTCATATAATCAATTCAACTTCGCTCGAATAGAATAAGTGGACTTTGTAAACCCTACATTACGTTGTCATATTTTTTTAAGCCATCAGACAATTATTTGTTTTTATAATCAGCCGTTTTAAAAGACCCACAAGCTAAATGCACTCTACCTTCCTGTAGCTAATAGTAGCGAG
Source organism: Timema genevievae (assembly GCA_902155825.1). Classification (NCBI taxonomy): domain Eukaryota; kingdom Metazoa; phylum Arthropoda; class Insecta; order Phasmatodea; family Timematidae; genus Timema; species Timema genevievae. The sequence continues at coordinate 13,707 of CABFWO010003409.1, forward strand.
GTAGAAGAGCAGTTGATTGAGCGGGGCAGCGCCCAGGAACTTGGCAGCTCTCTGTTGGGCCGAGTAGTGTCCCAGGATGTCCAGACCCGCAGGTTCGCTCTCCATATCGGGGTCACCTTGCACGTCGTAGATGTCACTGGAGGCACATTCCACCTGGAGGTCGTCCAGCAAGGCAGACATCATGGTGAGAGCTCGGGACGCTAGCGCCACGGACAGTACACCGAACCCTTGTTGACTGCGGAGAAACAATCAACAACATCAAGAGTACACACTTTCAAAATGTTTTGATGAACATGACAGTCAACAAATAGGGGTGTGTAAAGCTTTGACCTGGTTTCAAAATTTGTCAGCTACGACTTAGATTTGAAAGTAAGATTCCAGGTTCGACAATTACGAAGCTTTGCAAGTAAAAAATGCACATTTATGTTAAGTTTCTGTCATTCTGTGGTGTTAAGTACATCACAAATGAATGTTCATTATGATCAAAATCTAAAATAATGTAGTTACATATTGTGATAGAAAATTAATTTTTCAGTTTAACATAAAATATGTTAATCTTGTTAGCAATATAGCAATTTAAAGAAAGCAACGCGATACAATTAAATATAAATGAAAGGTGAAGCCTAGGTGTGCTTTCTTCATTAAATTTACACTTAAGTTTTTATTTTTTCATAACTTTTTATCAATTTCCATAATTATAAAATTATTTAGTGAGTAAACTACATATTAGAGACAAATACCCGATATAACATTTTCCAAGTAATTTTAGTGTGTAAAGTTATATAAATAACTAAAATAATATATATTTTTAAGTATAAAACATCTACCAAAAATCTTCCCACTTCAATTCAGCTTCAGAACTGTTTCATATATTCGATTAGAGTTTGCTTCGAATTGAAAAAGTGGACTCCACACATGCCTGCTGACAATCTATAGTGTTGCTTCTGCAATATTTCATCAAAATAGTATTTGCTTGGAGAGAGAGTGTAAATCAATTTAAGGAAAACCACCCTCAGTACACCAGATCAGGATTCAACCCACCCTAATATCCCCATCTATTGCGGGAATGACGCTATAGACCAGTCGGCCACCGAAGGGGGTGACATTCTCAATTACAAGCCAGCTCTTGTGGTGCCAATATTTTCATGTTTAACACAGGTCTACTCACACTTTCATGAGATTGATCCGCGACGAGCCTTCTCTCATTTTACTGGGGGATTTGCCCTTCTCCTCCTTCCCCTTGTCAGCAGGCAGGAAACTGGAGGCAGACAACTGGGTCTGTAGCCCTGTGATCAGCACCCATGACCCCATCAGCAGGTGGTTCTGCAGTTCCTATAAACGCAACACACACCACAGGGATGTACTACTCTGCTAGCGGCAGAACATAGAGACCTAAGGCTAGAGACACCGAAATTTCGCAAGAGATGATTTTAACAACTTTTATTCAGCACATTAAAATTACTATCAAAATGTATTTAATGACCATTGCAGCATCTTTGAAGTAATATTACATTCACGAAATACAAATAAAATCTTTTTGCGAATTTGACCATTTTACCTTTTAAATGTGAATTATGGTAAATTTTAATGATTTAAATGCAAATTAACAATAACTACGTCGTCATTGTTTGCCTTCATCGTGAAATTGTCTAAAAAATAAACAGTACCAACTGTGCTAATAAAAAAGAATTTCTCTAAGAAAGGTGATTTAACTAAAACTAAGATTATTATTAAGAGAAGTGTTTGAACTGGCTACTTTCACAGCCATATTGCGTCCAAATACAAATATTTAAAGAAGAAGAAAATGACACCATAGTTAAGCTAGAATGAGATATTTTTATCTTCTTGGTTTTGGTCTTCCACCTTGCGTCACTATCAAGTGATGTTAGTTTTGAGAGTAGTGATTAAGTGTTGTTATATGAAATATTATTTTAATAAAATAATAGGCGAATGAAAATTAAAAATGCCAAAGGTTTTAAGTATAACTAGAGTATTCAAAAAATAGCTTTTACATATTTGATAAAGTGAAGAAAAAAAAAGTGTAGATTGTGTAACACCCGCATGGATCACAGAGTTGTTGACCTTGAACAGATCTAGTACCCACCTGACCACCGGTCCTTGTTGAGGACTTGATGATACCGGAGACCAAGGTAAATATCTCAAGAGCCTTCTCCACCACAGTTATGGCGTGGTTGTCAGACCCTCCGTCATCGTCAACTCCCTTGGCTGAGCTGTTGCCTAGACAAAGGATAAATGACAGCTACAGCTTCTAGCAACTCAAACTTAACAAACGTGTAAAGTGAAAAGTTGACAATGACAGCCACGAAGTGAAAATTGTGGGTTCTTAAATATTTAATCATCAACTCTCTTAAATAATTTATGCTAGAAATCTATTAGATAAATTCATTTTAGAGATGAAACACTCTAATCCATAGTATTCGAGCAATTCGAGATTTGAAAAAGATCTCCAAAAAGTATCTTGAGTACAATCATTATCAAGTATTTCACTTGATATAACAATTTAAAGTGAATGGTAGAATAAAAGAATGTTAGCTGTCATGAGGAGAAACAAGATTAGGAATGAAGTTATCTGGGAAAGAGTTGGGGTACAGGGAGTACATGAGATAGTGAAGAGATGAGAGGAGCAGATGACATAAAGTGTGCAAGTGAGAGGAGGAGAATGGAAGCAATTAAAGGAGGAAGGATGGTGGGAAATGGGGGCATTTTACTAGTTATGCGACAGTTTTTTTTCAACCTTTTTATTAAAATTTTGATTCAGCTATGGGAATATTTCATATTCTTTGATTCAACTTTGCTTTGAATTGTAAAATAGGACTTGTCACGACTAATTGTGGTAATTATAATCTCGGATTCACTAAGGATGAAATATAATGTTTGGTACCTGGGTTGGTCCCGGTGCACTTTGGGGAGACTGCGGAGGAGATACCAAGCAAGCTACTGGCCGTAGCGTTGGATACGGCACAGTATAGGCATGACATGGTCAGGACACACAGCTTCTCCAACTTGTCTGGGGTCAGGGGTTCGAGCACCGGTAAAGACAGAGCGCTCCACGTCAGGCTTGTGTCGTTCACCAGAGCTTGCAGACTGGAATAAGCACAAAAGTACATATTATTATTTAAATGAAACTTCGAAAACTTTGTCAGCCTCAACTTTGCATGGATAAATACAATCAAGTAAGAAGCTTTTTTAGAAAATAATTTGATCTTCGATTCAAATCCAGGAATATTTCATACTTTTAGGGGTGTGCGAAGTCCCCTTTTTCAATTCGAAGGCAGAAAACTCGAATTGAATATAAGAAATATTCTCAGAGCCAATTCGAAGTTTGAATATTTTTTGTTAAATGTTTTATGCTTGAAAAAATATTATATTCTGGTTATTTATATATATTTTTGCACTAAAATTACTTTGAAAATGTTTTATTGCACAATTTTTTGTTATATATTGTTTTATTCTGATAAATTAAGTTATTTTAACAACCAACTGACCCGGCCATAGGCTGGAAACAGTTGATTATGATTATGAATATTGTTTTGTAGCAGCTCAAAATGTCAATAAATGACTAATACTCATATTTGTCAAAGACAGAATTTTAAGTAGAAGTTGATATTTGTTTCAAAGCCAAGTCAAAGTTTCGAAGCTTCGCAAACCCCTACATATTATTTGACTATACTTAGTTTTGAATCTAAATAATGGGCTTCCCACCTCCCTAATGTAAATTGTTTCTCAAACACACATTTGTCGGTCCATCACAGGCCAGCCAACTCACCTGTGCCTGACCAAAGTGGCCTCCGAGTGGGAGGACGGAAGACTGAAGCCTTTCTTGGCGACAGCGTCCTTGTACTTGTGTATGTAACGGTTCAGGTGTGGTAGATTGAGACACATGTCGATCAACACATCCCCTGCCTTCAGCGCTTGGAGACTTGACACATTCTTCTGGATAAACAGGTTCTGGAAACAAGAATACAGTTCTGTAGACGAGAGAATCATTATTTCAATAGTTGATGTGTTTGTGCGACATATCTTACCACTAGACCATTCTTTACACAAGTTTAGGATGAGGATACTATAATTTAGAAGAAATGTAATTGTATTTGTGTGGAGGAAGTGTGACAAACTATTTAGGAAAAACCACCCTCAGTATACCTGACCAGGATTGACCAGGATCTTTCAGTCATTGGCAGTCTAGTCTATTGCGAGAGTAGCTTAAATCATGAGGCCACCAAAACGAGCACCTACTATTTTAAGCTTTAAAGTCCAACGTCCCAAATTAACAAATATTTTAGTATTTATACTATATTTTTCCCCTGTGTTTTCTCGGTTCTGCATGGCAGCCCTGTATTTCTATCGTCCAGCAAGGGAATAAAACCAAGTGCCGCATGATACCGTATCCACCCGAATCCAAGACGACCCCCAGTTTTTCAGTGATTCCAGATAGAATTTTTATAAGTGCTATTTATTTTATCATAAATAAAAAATAAAAAAATTATATTAGACTTATTTTGTTATGTTAACAAATGCTGTTTTATTTACAAAACAAAACACCTATATGACTTAAAATCTAATTAGCTTTGCAGAATTGCCAAGGAATTTATTTTTTGTTGCAAATATTACTTTTTACATAAAAATGTTAACTTTGAAAAAGTTTCATAAAACAATGAGAAGTAAATTTTTATTATGACAAATAATAATCGTTAGTGACAATCCAAGTCTCATACATACCCTACTCCCCCTAAATACGAACAATGGACTCAACCATTAACGCTAGCTTCCATAACATGAAACTTTCACTTTCACAATGATATACAGAAAAGAAAATAATATAAAGTAAAGAGATATAGAAAGAAATTAAATAACAAATATACAACAAACTGTTGCTTTTATAAAGAAGAGATAAACACATTTCATATGTTACAGAAAATCTAACTGATAAACACGTCTGCTATGAATTACCGTAAAGTCAGCTGCCATAGCAGCCAACGTAAAAAACTTGTAATAGTTAAACAAGCATCTTTATTCTTATTTCAAAACCGATGATCAATGAAAATCTAATCAGCGATAATTTAATTGACATTATTCTAAAGTAAGATATTTTGTGGAGTTTCACAAATTAAAACTCAAGTTCGGCATCGTTAAAATTGTCTAGTAAACTCTACATATGATCGATGGTTTGTTTAAAATTGATTCGAGTTTCCTCATCATAAATTACTTGACAGCTAGCTATGTAGGCAAAGTTTTAAGACTTAAATACGTAACAATTTGATGATTCATTACTTGTTTTTAAATCTATTTCGATTGTGAATGGCTGAATTTTTAATATCATAGTGAAGTAATTGAAAAAGTAACCAAAAACAACACAACAAAATAAAATTCAATTCGATTATGCCAGTCACTAGCCCCAACCCATTTGAGAAGTTAACCGTATTGAATACTAAAAGTGGTAGGTATCGAGATTATTATCATATAGTATCGATTATTACTATACTAGCCGATATTATGGTTATTGAATATCATATCGGGCTACAACTAGGTAGTTATTTTTAACGATAACCTAAAAAATAGCCTTAAAATCTGTGAAAATAACAAAATATCCTGTGATCTGTGTTATACCTTTAAAATCCGTGAAAGTGGATAAAATCTCTAAAAAAGGCAGACCTACACTATTGAATTAATATTAAATAAAGATGTAAAATGTTACCTTTTGTTGTAGGCCAAACCCAATCCTTAGTCTGCGATTTTAAGACACCCTTAGACTTGGAAGCTACAAATTTGGGAGAAAAACTCAGTCTTAGAGTCAGATAAATTACTGTATAAACAATGATACCTTGGTGTCTTGGCCCGAGTCTGTTCCTGTGTTCAAGTTGTTTGACTCTGCGTTCTTTGCCGCAGAGGTCTCGACCGTGTCCGGGATCGTGGCTCTGGGATGGACAAAGTCATGTAAGGGTGTCGTCATCTGTTCTAGGATTGAAGTCGAAAGGTCGACTCTTGACCGCTTTGCTTCTTTGTTAGCTGCGTCCTTCTCGCCTGAGGATAACACTCATCAATAAATACAAGTTCACAAAGTCTGTCTGTCTGTCAGTGATTGACGTGTGCAGCTCCCACGTTAACAGTGGCTTTAGTGTTTGATTGATATTTGATAGTTGACAAAATACATACATCCATCACAGACTCTGCCTTAAACATGAGTTAAAAATAACCCTGAGCATGAGATGACTCCTAGATATCTCACTGGTGGAGCATTAGCGCACAAGCCAAGAGTCCCTGATTCGATACACTGTGTTCAGGTGTATTCTCCAAATTTACAAATATTATTGATATGGTTTACATCCATAACTAAGGATGGGACCCTAAAAGCTTTCCAATCCTTAAAGATTCAAGAAAATTTTGGATTCGAGACTTGGATTCTTAAAGAAAAAATTCAATCTTTCAAGTGAAATTTATTGTATAACTCTAATACTGCTCGTTGGTTGAGAACAAATTATAATTATAGTAATAACTTAACAACCAGACCCCAGACCAGTAATTTAACACTTAACTGAATGTATGGATGTTATAATGAATGGATTATAAGGAAAAAATGTTAACATTTAGTTACTAATTGTATTTTCTATTATTCTAATATATATTTTTTCTTATGTTCATTATTTTTCCCCAAGATTCAAATTCGAAGGTGAATTGGAGATTCAGAGTCGTAAAATAGTGAAGTCGACCCAACTCTATTCATAATCATCCCCTACATTATGTGAGCTCAGCATCGTCTTTTCATACCACCTTATACGTCAATGAAAATGTACACATGTTTGAGTGTAAACTGACCAGGTGTGCTGGTCTTTATGTGAGCGGGCAGTTTAGCGTTCTTCATCGTGGTAGTGAGGGAGATCTGGTCCGCTCGGGGCAGCATACCCTCGCCGCAGCACAGCGCCCGGACGGGCTGCAGCAACTGTTTGGCCGACAGAGTCGTCGCCACCGTCTCTCCGATGCTCTGCGCTTGTAGTCGAGACAGCAGGTACTGCAGGAGGACGCGACACGCCTGGCAGACCAGACCCACCTGCCCCTTGCACACTACGCAACCAAACAAGCTTATTTAGGATTGGTGGCAGTTATCATTGATGTACAAATGACAGATTTTAACCAAATTCCTTTTTTTTATTTGTGGTATTTAAAATGCACTTTCTGAGTGATTATATCAACATACACGACTTACAAACTAACTTAAATCCATTCCAGACAACACCTAGCCACACAACAGTTAACTAACTACGTTGTGAATGGAAACCCACATTTCACCAATGATACATTTTTTTCTGCCATGCCAGGAATCAAACCCATAACCCTTAGATTGATAGGCAAACACGCTACCAACTGAACTAAGGAGTCAACAAGAATGTGTAATCCCTCCTCCCCCCCTTCCACAAATACTGGAATCCCGGGTTAGGATTCTTGTGTCTAGGGGTCCTTTTAAGCTACGGCAAAGTCATCAACTTACACAGTTAATGTGTTCCAATGGTCTCCGTGCAAGTTTTAAAACGGCAAGGTCAAATAATGGTGGATACAGTCATTTTTTACATATGTTTGTTTCAAAAACTAATTAGAGCTAAACAGATTCAGTTTATGAAAAGAAAATCTTTTGATAAAAAAGAATGAGCTCAAGGTAGAAAGAAACAAAACGGCGGTGATACCATAATCGGTTGTCCCATCAGCTTGCTAGGGACGGCACCTATTTTGTTTGAAGTAGTGCTTGATATATGACATTGATAGTATTTTACCTTCTTCTATGTGTCCTTTTTCCTTCTCAGGTTATATGCATATAAACTAATTCATAGGAAGTGTACCCGCATTTGTGTGGAGCGTGTGGAAAAATAATTAGGTAAAAACCACCCAACTTGGTTTCCAACTGGGGGGTTACAATACTTTGTGCTCTAAGTCACATATACAGCAGAAACATGGACAATGAATGTAGGAGAATGGGAAAATGGGGGACATGGGAATGAAGTTTGTGAGGAGCATGTTAGCTGTCACCAGGAGAAAAAGGATTAGGAATGAAGTTATCCGGGAAAGAGTAGGGGGTACAGGGAGTACATGAGATAGTAGAGAGATGGAAGGCGCAGATCACCAAGTAAGTGTAAGGGTAAGAATAAAAGCAACTAAAAGAAGAATGGTGAATGAACAGGGGAATACAGAGGCATTTTAGCAAACTGATCCAACCACAGGTCAGATAAAGTTAATGATGATGATGCTAGAGTTGTCTTTTGTTTGGGCGAGTGGCGCTGCTAGCATAACTTCCAAAATGCCCACTGGGCTAGTTGATTCACTTTTGAAATATCTTGGTCGTGTTTGTATAATACTCAAATAAGCATGGGTGGGCATGCAGGTTTGACATCACGCTAGTCTAGTTTGGATTGTCGTTGAAATAGAGGACAAGATTTTAATTCTTGCCCAGGTGTACTAGGGGTAATTTTTCCTAAACAGTTTTCTACTCTCCCTCCAGACAATCTACACGTGAATTTCCTCTAAATTATATGTAATCAACAAGGATAATTAAATGGGGACAGCATGGATGAGTTTATAATGCAGTGAAAACAATTATTTAAAAAAAATTGAATTTTCTTGGGTTATCAAGGTCTCAAGATACAAAAACGGTAAAAGGTTGGAAACCACTGCCTTAAGAGCATTTGGCCAGTGAATAATTTCATTGCTGGTTGTAAGCGGAGCACCTCAACCGTGTCTCTTAGGTGTGAGTCGAGGAGCCTACTTTTTGAAAGCAACATTAAAGTTAGAGCCTATTATTGTTATTTAATTTAATAGATGGTTGTCTGCAGCTCTTACAGTAAGTACCCTGTCTGCAAGGTTGTGTTAGTCCAGACTTACATGAACTAGCACTCGAGCTGATGTAGTCTGCAGCCAGAGCCGCAAATGCCGTGTAGAAGGTCTCATACTCTGCTTCATGGTTGGAAAGTTCATTCTCGCTGAAAAACAAGTGTGTAAGCAAGATAATTTATCAACTAAATTGAATATAACCTTAGAAAGCTGCTTGTGACCATCCAAATGACAATACATAATTTTCTGAGTCGAGGATTTATGGCATTTCTATGGCATATGAAATCAAAGTTCACTGCAACATTTTTAAATTACACCTCCTATTCCTATCTTGAGCTAGTTCTATGCAGTCCTCCTCATTACACCTTATCCCTATCTTGAGCTAGTTCTATCCAGTCAACCTCATTACACCTTATCCCTATCTTGAGCTAGTTCTATCCAGTCAACCTCATTACACCTTATCCTTATCTTGAGTTAGTTCTATCCAGTCCACTTCATTACACTGTATGTGTCAGGACGTTTATTGAGTTGGAGAAACAAAAATTAGTGACTTTTTGGTGACCTTTTTTTGACCAAAAAATTCCTTCGGTAAACGGTTGAACATCATATAATGCATATATCTAGGCATAATGCACTCCCACGCAACATTTAACTCTAACTAGATGGTGAATGTTAACCTTGTCCTTGGTTGGTATAAAGGTAAAAACAATCGGGTAGTTTGCGGCTAGCGCATGGCATCATGGGTAGTGAGTGGCTCGACATTCAACGTGTTCCTTGACTTTATGACCAAACTATTGAAAATCAGTTACTTTGTAGGGACTTTCGTGATCTTTTCTACAATTAGTATAATTTTCGTGACTTTTGTAACCCAGTAGACACCTTGTCTATCTTGAGCTAGTTCTATCCAGTTGACCCTAGCTCTTTATTTACTAAATTAATTATTATAGTTGATTTGTTCTTAAAATATAGAATTTAAATCATATAATGGGATAGTACTAGGTTTACTAGGCTAACTTTTAAGTCTGATTTCAATTTTAATAATCAATAATAATCAGGTAGATAGGCCTATTAGGGACTTTCAGCCAATGTTTTCCATAGCCTTCTGCTAGTTGTCAACTCTCCTACCGTAGATGGGATGCGAGTGTGGATTCTTTCAGAGATAAGATGTTTGTTATATGCCAAACCTAAGCTAATGTTTTGACATTTTAAGTTTAATTTTTTCCTTAAAATTGCTAAAACGCCAGACATTTTTTCAAACATAAAAACATATCAAATCAAAGTGAACAAACAAAACCATTTTTTTTATAAAAGTAAATAAGAAAAAATTCCAGTCCCCTAAATGATGAGGTATTACACATCATCTGATGACAACATTGCATAATAAGACTTTATATTCATTAATTTAATTTAGCCCTATAATTTTAGATAGAATAAACTATTTAATATCCAGGCTGACAAACGTGGATGGAATACATCATACAATAATCTCATTAGTTTTAGTGTGGTGGATCATAGGTGTAGTGCGAAGCATCATGGGAAAGTTACACATAGTCATCTTTATAGTGCCCAGCATCACAAGTTCAGAACAAAGCATCATGGGGAAGTCACATATATAATTCATTCACGATAGGTCTTTACCTGGATGACAGTTCAAAAATCATATGTTTAGGTTTTAGGTTACCAACACTTGTAAAAGAACACTGTTTTGTTATGAATGTTAAGTTTTTTAATTACATGTTATATTTTACATTTAAAATAACTTAAACTTAAGTTTTCTCACATTATTTCATTACTTTTAACAATTTCTTTTTACCCAATCCGAAACAATATTTTAAACATATATTAAAAGTACCTATTCTTTGTTTTGGAATGTTATCTATGATGTGTTGTATAGTGCATGGATTAATACCTTTTAATAAAGGCATCGTATTTACTTGGTAAAGATAAAATATTTGTAATTTATTTTATATATGATTAACTATTTTATTATTAGTTTATTGTTTTTAGAAATATTTAACTGAATAAAATATAATCGTCTGCTGCGAGGATACACCATTTTAAACAACTTGTCCGCGTCATCATCAACCACATGGCTAATATTCGTTGGTCGCCATTTTAAAGCCATATTTGTTAGACCTTTTGTGAAAGTGCTCGGAATAATAATTATTTTAACTTGAATAGAAGGATAAATAAGCTTTGTGGACGACCTCAAATAAATATTAAGACTTTGTTTAATTTAAATATATTTCATAGAATTTATTACTGTGCGCGTTTATTATATTTTTAACTTTAAATTAAGTCTCTAGTTTGTTAGGTCCACGCCTTACTCTAACTTATAATAATTTATAACTAAGTTAAATTACCTTTTATTTTAATTATTGGACTTCTGTATTAACGTAAAAAAACTTAATCCTAGATCATATTACTAATTATTTTAAGAATAACTTTGTGTATACAGATATTTTCTCTTTAGTTCGAATACATATTAGGCCTAATTTGGTTAATTTTAATCTTACTTTAATCTAACTTTAATCTAACTTTAAACTTTTATCTTTCATCAAACTTAAATATAAGTTTAATCTAACTTTAATCTCACGAAATTTTATAAGGGGTTCTTTTTATTTGTGGATAGATTTGTGTGTGTTTTTTTGATAATGAGTTCCCAGGAGAAAAAAAGAAGAGAAGTTACAGATCACCAAGTCATTCAAAAATTTCAATTTCAAAATTCTTTGAGGCATAATATTGGCCTAAATTACTGTGGTTAACTATCACATTACTCTACATAACCGTATGTTTTCATAACAGCTGTTCCAAGTGACAGTGGCAGATATCAGCTGTTGGCGTAGTGATATTTTAGGGACTATTTTTTAGTTACTTTTTGAGTAAACTTAGGTCGTGAATGGCGTATAGTCATCTTTATAGTGCCCAGCATCACAAGTTCAGAACAAAGCATCATGGGAAAGTTACACATAGTCATCATTATAGTGCCCAGCATCACAAGTTCAGGATAAAGCATCATGGGAAAGTCACATATCATAAATGTAAACCCTACATGTCAAAAGTGATTTGGGTAATCTGTAGTAGTTTTGTTTGGAAGTAGCTTTTATTTTAAATGCTAAAAATTTATAAACCTTGGTGTCATCCGATTCTAAGTACTTTTTGTGTGTAGCCTATAGTAAAGTGAATATAATATTTATAGATTGTATCATCATAATGTAAAAGAGCCTAAAGTGGCATGAGTAAATTGTGATATCACCTGTACGATTAACTAAAAAAATAGCTTTAAAATAACTTAAGAATATAAAGTTTGATAAGTACCTGAACTCAAATGCAATATTTTATTTTTCTTGTTACATTAAAGCAGGTGTGTGAGGTGTAGAGAAGAATTAAATCTGGCTGACCAATTCCTATTTGACAATATGATCAGGTCTATCTAAAATGGTCTTCCTGGTCCAAAATATTGCATAACATTGTGAAATAACAAAATTAACTCATTTGTACGCCATTTAAAATAATAGAGACTCCAAAAGAGCTTAATTATCTTTAAGAGAAAGATCACTGCAATATTTTGTAAAATATTTAGGCTAAATCAATGATAGATGATAAATTTATTAATAGGCCTACATGGGAAAGAATGCTCTACAATTTAAGCAATAATATTTATAGTTACCTCCTTATTATAGCTTTAGCTAATTCAAGAATATCATTCTTATTAAATGATCCATAAGATGCAGCTAAAATAGGTTTTACTATTGAAGCCCATTCTACACCACCACTATTTGCAGCCATTTTGTTCAGACTTTGTTCTACAATCTAACATTGCAAATTGTATGGCGCAGAATCCATAGATCATACATATAGGCAAGTTTAAAGGTTTGACTTGGTTATGTCTTGGTATACCGGTAGACCAGTGATTTTTAACTTGAGCAGTGATCTCTAGATTATACGGGATGAACATACATACGCATTGCCAAAGACCAAAACGTGAGGGTCAAGTTTATCGTCTGCTTCATTGAGGGGGTGGGGGAAGATTTAATGGTTTCTTTCAATGTTCTTTTGCGAAAACGTGTCTCTGATAAATAAAAGTGTTATTGTTTGAAAATAGTGAAGTATCATACCACATTTGCCTGAATAATCATTTACATTAAAGGATATACAATTCAGTTTTACAGGTAATACTGTACAAATACGAATAAAATATTTAATATATTTAAATATGTAGTTATCATCCATGTTGTTTACAGTCTACCAAGACTTCACTTATATTTAAAGTTGGTTATTAGCTTGAATTTTGGTTTCAGAAACCATATTATATTGAAAGTTCGATAAATAATGGATAAGGTATCTTAAAACTTAATTACATTACGACCGCTTAGGTTATAGGCTTGTAGAAAGTATTATTAAATTACCTTTTTGAAAAAAGTTGGTTCATATTTGGTATATTACCTTCATAAACCATATTATGTTAAAAGTTCGATACCTATAATGAAACGCGTTGGCTAAAAACAGTATTGAATCTGTTTGAATGACATACTTTGTGTGGAAGTCTTACGCTCAACTGATAATTTAGGTTATAGTCTTGTAGGAATTACGGTATCTACTAAACCATGATTTTAGTAAGAATCCCAATCTGTAAGGATTTATTCCGTACCAAAATACTATCCTATATTAGTATTTTGGTAGGATAAATGGCCATTTAGAATAAATATAGAAATTCCCTTCTTGAAGCTCTCTTATCTTACCTAAATACGACTATAGGTTATGCTTCTAGTACGAGATAAAGCCTTACAAACAAACTTCCTTCAAAATCATCGTATATATTAGCCTACATCAACTTATTTAAATAAAAATCTCAACAGTTTCCAACTTTTTTATTCTCTTCAAAGCTTTTCCTAACTAATTTATTTCATTTTACTAATCAGACATTGATGTATTTCATATATTCAATCAAATTAATGAACGATGTCAAAATGCCACTTTGCCTCGTATGGGTGTAGGAGATAAAGAAATACCCGAAATTTTTTCTCTCTTGCACAATGGTATGCAGATGACAACTTAAAAATTTCAGCCACAGGTCTATCCAGTTATATTAGAGAGCTCAACGGTAAGCACTAAATACAGCCTTCCAATGTTGTTTTAATGTTAGATTCATGGACATTGTAAGGTATAAAATGGTAACTCTCTGTAGTATTACTAGAACAGGAATTTGAGCGCTAGGTGGTTGTCAGATGAACTAATGCTATCAGATTAGTAAAACTGTAATAAGTACTAAAGTGCAAAACTGTACCATGTGCATTTGTAAATAGTTATATTTTGTATATATCATTACTTTAGCTTTAATTAAACCATTTCAAACATAATATTAATTAAAACAAACTCATAAAAGTAATAGTGGTATATTTTAAATTCCAATTTTCACGGTTTTAAAGCAACTTATAGAAAAAATGGTGACTGCAAATGAATTGAAATTTTAAATATCAAAAATTAAACCACTTTGTATTTCTAATTTCTTCGACAGTAGCGCTAATGCGTTTGGCAGAGAAGTTAGCACGGTTTCCTCTTACCTCTATAGAGATAACTGTCCATGGTCGCACGCTTTGAATTTGAATTAATAAATGGCTGCACTCTGCGGTAGGTAAGTAATAATTAAATAGTTTTTTAGTGAACTGTGTCTATGTGTTAATTATATCTTTCGACTACACATATACATGTGATAATTATTGTGTATGTTGTTTTACAGGCTAGGCAAGTGTGAAGTTTGTGCTTGTAAAGATGCCAAGTACACTTGCCCCAAGTGTGAGGTTAAAACATGCTGCATTGCATGTGCGAATATTCACAAAAAGGAACTTAGTTGCTCCGGTGTGAGAGACAAAGTTGATTTCAAGCAACTTTCTAAATTCACTAATATGGATCTCCAAAGTGGTAGGTGAAGCAACAGTAATTTATAGGGAAATTAATTATTAAAAATAATGCTGGATTTATGATATGTACACATCTATCAAAGATCACAACCTTGTAATAAGGAAGGTTAGAAGACAAACCCCAAAAAGTTTGGACGATAACTTAGGAACGAATTTGTTTCATAATGTTATGACTAACCATTAACACCTCTTAATAAAACATTGTAAACCAATCCAATAGGTTGCACAGGTCATTGCAAATATGACACAAATTTCAAATGTCAGCCAAGCAAGACATTCATGTTTGGTGAAATGTGTAATTAGAATTTGTTGAGATTGAAATTGGAGGAATTACTCCTTTATAGGAGTTACACAAGGCACACAAGAAATAAATAACAAGACTAAACTTTATGGGATCCACTTCAGTGGTCGCATAGTTTAAGGTGTCACTCTCACAACATCCAATTACAGGGAAAACGTAGTTCGAATCATTGTCGGTTGTACTGAGGGGAACTTTTTCTAAATTGTTTCACTCTCTCCCTCCTAGCAAATGCATTTACAGTTCTTTTAAATTAAACCTTCCCAAACCCATCATATTAGCATAATCGGTACATATGCTTATTATCTGAACGATTAGTAAGACGTGGAACTGGAAAAATTAACGCTCTAAACTCAAAAATGTTTCTTAAGTTTATTTTGTTTACGCTGTGATATTTTGTGCTCAACTTTTCAGACTACATGCTTTTAGAAGAAATGACCCGAAACGTTGAAAAGTATTCGAGGGATCCATTGAAAGGACACTGCAGACATGAAAAAGATATACCTCACGTAAGTTGAGAGTTTTGTTTCTACTTAGGAGTTATGTAAGGACTCTCATTTATGGATGACAGAGTGTCAGGATCCTCGCTAGTGTCGAGCTAATATGTGGACCCGTTCTGCAGCATTTGTTCAAACTGAAGGGAGCGGCCTCATCCAGGAACATTCGCTGGCACTTCCTGCCCAGGAATTTCTCCCGACACAAGGACAACACCACATACTTGGACTGGAAGACTAACATCATCTGGTGGAGGGTGGAGTGGATCTTCCCACAAGGAAACAACATCAAGTGTGTTGATGAAAGGTGAGAGAACAGCAAGTGTGTTGATGAAAGGTGAGAGAACAGCAAGTGTGTTGGTGAAAGGTGAGAGAACAGCAAGTGTGTTGATGAAAGGTGAGATAACAGCAAGTATGTTGATTAAAGGTGAGAGAACAGCAAGTGTGTTGATGAAAGTTGAGAGAACAGCAAGTATGTTGATGAAAAGTGAGAGAACAGCAACTGTGTTGATGAAAGGTGAGAGAACAGCAAGTGTGTTGATGAAAGGTGAGATAACAGCAAGTATGTTGATTAAAGGTGAGAGAACAGCAAGTATGTTGATTAAAGGTGAGAGAACAGCAAGTGCGTTGATGAAAGGTGAGAACATCAAGTGTGTTGATGAAAGGTGAGATAACAGCAAGTGTGTTGATGAAAGGTGAGAACATCAAGTGTGTTGATGAAAGGTGAGAGAACAGCAAGTGTGTTGATGAAAGGTGAGAGAACAGCAAGTGCGTTGATGAAAGGTGAGAGAACAAATGTGCGCATAAGAGGGGAAGAATGAACTTTATTTTAAATATAGCACCGCGTCTCACTACATGTTTGGATCAAACACATAACATGTACTAATTACGCTGTGTTAGGGATGCCTAAGGTTGAATATAGAGTAAGTGTACTCACATTTGCAAGGAGGGAGAGTGTAAAACCATTTAGAGAAAAACCACGCTCAGTACATCCAACAGGGCTCAAACACCAATCACAGTTGCTAATAGCGTGATGCTTCAAATGTCAAATATTTATTCAAAATAGTATAATCAATAACTAAACCATAATCGCTAATAATCACCACAGTATAAAAGTACTAAAAAAGATTTTATCTAAAAATTTTAAAATAAAATGTTTCGAGCATCCTAAAGGGTTTGAGGATTTGGAGGTTCCATCCTTGATCTCCAGCACTCAATCTAAAACTTGTATTCTTGTCAAGGCTCGGCGAGAACGTGCGTATTGGCAGTCACATCAACAAGTACCTGGACCCCGCGGTATGTGACCTGTCTCTACGAGAGCACCTCCAGTTCTACCAGTCAGCAGGTCTCAGCGGGGTACATCTGATGCTCAAGGCTGAGAAGGTTCCCAAGGCAGGTGCGTGGTACTACGAGATGGATCCAGCGCTCAGCCTGAAAGAAAACCTTGCCGGGAAGTGTGTCATCGAATTCCCGACCGTTTACGTTGTTCTTAAACATCATAAACATTTGTTTGAAACTTTAGATTCAGGTAAGAGAGTTAAAAATGTCTGAAGGATAAGATTAAGTAAGACTTAGACGATATGGTCATATAATGAGGATGGAAAAGGAAATAATACCAAAGATAATGATGGAGTTGAACTATGTAGGGAATAGACCACAAGGGAGGCGCAAGAAAAAGGTGGGAGGAGCAGATAACAGAAAGTGTGCACGTGAAAGGAGAAGAATGGTGGAAGAATGGTGGCAGATGTGAGCATTTTACTAAGCTGACCCGGAAACAGTTGTTGATGATGATGTGCATGAATTAGATATAAAATAATGTAATTTCATTCACATATGAGGAATGCCAGGCCTCCCCCGTGGTTCGGATTCCACGTTTAGCTGTAGGTCCTCCATTTCATCTCACAATCACCCTACCGTTACACATTAGCATAAGTGTGTATAATCCGAATGGGTAGTAAGACGCGGTGCTAATAATAATAATAATAATAATAATTTCGTTCACATTATTATTATCACATAACCATCATAGCTAATTAGGACTACACAACTTTTGTTATTATTTTTCAGACGAAGAATTGGAAGAATATGATGAAACGTCCAGAAACTTTCCCAACAAATTTAACAGAACCGGACACAGTGGTTTCACCAGAACAAATATGAACGGTGTTGCCAATAGAGGAATGAACAAGACAAATAATTTCTTATTTAATCACCCGGACAATTCTGATAGTTCTGATGCTGAGCAAAATGTAAAGACGCCCAAGCTAGACATTCCTCCCTACCATGTGTTGATAAAACAACATCAGAAATAGATTGAATTTGAATCTTAAATTTTCTTTCAAATCTTTCAACTTTTTCAATTTGAAGCGAACTTGAATCTAATACATGAAATAGTCTTGAAGCCGAATCGAAGTTCAAATATTTTCTTTTAGTAGTTTTATGCTTGAAAAAATATTATATTTTGGTTATTTGTATTACTTCATGCACTAAAATTACTTGGAAAATGTTTTATTGTACAATTGTTTGTAAAATTTTGTGTTACTCTGTTAAATCCAGTTATTATTACAACTTACAATTAAATCTTTTTTTTTTCTATATGAATATTAATTTGTAATGTATGGAAAAGCTCAGAATGGCTAAATTTGAACATAAAGTGAGTAGTTTAGCTATCAATATTTTTATTGATGAAGCCTCGAAGCCAGAATTTTTTTTCGAAGCTTTGCACACTCCTAGAATCTTTGAATCCTTAAAAATGTTTGATTTTTAAATGAAACTATTTCAAATGGAATTTAAAAAAAAGTGGTTTTAATCAGGGTGTCCAGCGACCTGGAAAACAGAAAAAAGTCAAATAACCTTATCAAATTTGGGGAATTTTCACAATATAATCACTAAAAAAAAAGTGTACAACTTCTATTCACAGCAGTCAAAATAACATTTTTCTCCTGATTAATACACACCACGAATCTCTCTCAACATAGTTGTCCCAGTTGAGGATTCAAATCTCAATTCTCAAGGTCAACATGTCTCGTGTCGTCTTCCATTGCTCTACAGCGCGTCTTAAGTCAAAGTTTAGTCATGGCTGTGGGCATGTATGAGAATTTTACCAGGTTATAGAAAGAATAAACTAAAAAGAATGTCTCTCGCAACGATTTTAAACTATAGTGATGTAATGCTATATTTTAACGACTCAATATGTTCTCAATGAAATCTAACTAAGATTGTACCACCCAATAGTCCAGCGCTTTAGCCTGAAATACTTTAACGCCTTCAGAATGTGTATATGTCGAACAATATTATTTTTTTTGTAATATATAGTGACTGGAAAAGTTGTAAATTGTCTCTAGAAAATCTGGAAAAGAAAGGGAATTTAATATTATGGTTTGGTTGGACACCCTGTAAGTCTTGGTGCCGCTGACAAATGCTATTTTGTTTTCTAAATCTATTAATTGATAAACAACAAAGAAAAGACTTTTTAGTACATTAATTAGATATTAATAAATTGTTGTGTTTTTTTTACTCTCGCAACTACTAAAGTCTGTGTAATTCCTTTTATCAATTGCTTAAAATTGTTAAATCAATTCAAGGTCTTCTTAATTGTATTTGAAATACTTTTTTATTATAGATTCTTATGACTCTCTCTCTCTCTCTCTCTCTGATTTGAAGAATTAAAGCGTCCCAGCTCTACTTTTTATATCTTCATAAGCATTTTTTTGTTAAATAAATAATTTGTGATATAATTTTTGAAAACAATTTTTTTTAATGTTTATCCACACACCTTAATATTTGTTAGGGTTGTGTGCGTGTGAACCAATTACGCCAATGTGTTGAGCGAAGTTGAATTTAGAGGAATTATACCAGCATTTATATCATGGGAGGGTGGAAAACCATTTAGAGTTAGCCAACCATGATCTGAACCATGATTTCCCTAGTCATCAGCAGTCCTGGTCTGATGTGAGCGCGACGTCTAAGACGATTTGACCATCCAAGTGGCTAAAAACCTTTATAATAAAATTAATTTTGATATCTAACTTCGCCGCCAAATGAATGCACTTTTAATTTTAAAATAACTTTCTGCTTGCTTTGTCTAATTTTTGTGAGTTAATTGACTACTAGTACAAGAACTGCTTTTGCGCTTTAAGTTATACATTAAAAAATATATATATTAGCTAACTATCTTCTTTATCAGTGGTTCTTAACCTGAAATAATTATCCCCTTTTGGGTAAAGTGGCTATCCAATAGGGGTAACACAAGACAAAACAGGCTTTTTATGTATACATATATTAAACTATCACTATAAGGAAAACCTCTTTAGATTTTAAAAATATTAATAAATATAAATTTAAAGATTAAGTTTCAATGCCACAGGAACCTTCTCTAGGTTCGGAGATCGCATCAGTAAAATCTTGTCTTTAAAATTGTTTTTTAGTGTTTTATCTAAACAATTTCCACTCGAGCATCACTCAGGTAAGTGTGTTAGCAATCCCTCTTGATGTAAACCAAAAACTCCATTAATGAAATGTGCATCGAGAGCTGAGGTTGTATGTTACTACGGATAAAATTATTTCTCAGCCAATTATCTGTAGCGTTGGATCATATCCACTATTTTTAATAATCCAAATCTTCATTTAACTTTTGAATATTGAGTTTGAATCTGGAAAAATTATCATAGAAAATAGAAATAATAAGTAAATGTTAAAATATGTGTTATAACACCATGCATACATTCACTCAAGTTTTAAATTACTGGTCTGGGACCTGGTTGTTGAGATTTTTTCTATAATTATGTTGGTTCTGAACCAGCAATAAGCAGTATAAGAGCTCTAAAGCAAATATAAATTGAAAAATAAAACATTCTTTTAAAGATTTGGTCTCATACACACGTTAACATATAAAAGAGAGCTTTGTAGCTAGGCCTATATATCAACATACATTCGAGTTAATTGAAGATTAGATTAGAAAAGTTCACTACAGATGTTTAAGAAAAAATAACGATCAATAAGAATGTGCAGGTCTTTTTAAATTCCAAGCGAACTCAAATCAAATATGTGAAATATTCTAAAAGCCAAATTGAAGTTTGAATATTTTTATTGTTTATGTTTGAAAAAATATATCGTGCTAAATTTTATAATTTAATGTACTAAACTCATTTAGAAAATGTTTATTGCACAATTTTTGTAATATTTTATTTTAATCTGATAAAGCAAATTATTATCACAACATGTAAGTCATCACTTCAGATTTTTTCAAATAGATATATCAATTTTCAACAGCACAGATTGATATGAATTGAATATAAAGGGAGTATTTAGGCTGTCAATATTTTTATTGCCAAAGCTTCATTATTTTCAAAACAAAGTTTAAGTTGACATTTCTTTTTGAAGCTTCACACACCCTCATTGATTGATTTTTATTAAGGAAAATTGATTTCCACTTTTGAGCTAAATTTTACTTTTTTATGTAAGAAGGTATATTATGTTATTCTCCCTTTGAATGTTATAATCTGTGCGTCCTACCATTCTATAGGAAGTTGTGTTTTACACTTCTTCCTGATGAGTTCCGATATTATGAAACTTAGGTTGTGGGTTTGGGTGGTAACGTTCTATTTTCTCAAAGAGGCAGCCAACCCCTCTTTGTTCAGTGGCAGCAGTGTAAAGTGTAAACTGTGTTCTTTTCATTGTAAAAGGTGACCTGGTGGTCTAGGGGTAAGGTGTCTGACTTCTGTGCTGAGGGTCCGGGGTTCAATCCTCGGTCCCGGCACAGATTTATCTGATTGCCAAACCCTTCATTCACCTCTGACAAGACGTGTATTAATCACAACTTGTGAATGTGAGGAATACCAGGCCTCCACCGTGGTTCGGATCTCACGTTAAACTGTAGGTCCTCCATTTCATCTCACAATCACCCTACCATTACACATTAGCGTAAGTGCGTATAACCCGAACGGGTTTTTGGAATATCATAAAAATCCTAAAACTCGAGGTTTAGCCTAGGGGGCAACACAACACAATCTTGGGGTTAAAATATATATTTTATAATCTTGATACACAGACTTAAATTTTCAAATAATGTATATTGATCACTGAGAAACACTCGCTATTTTTTCTTAATCACACGCTTTAATGTTAAATTAGATAAATAATTAATCTAAGATCACTAAAAAAACCGTTTATTTTCCAAGGATAACACGCTCACACACCGAACTAATGTTCACAAAAGAACACACTGATTACTAATTAGCCGAATTAATATTCAAAAAAGACACTGTATTATAAAAATTTGTAATAAAATTATTAACGGTAGCATAGACACAACTAAAAACTCAACTATAAAATATTTTGGTTTGCTTCAACTTGTAGACACATGCACGTGGTTTTATTAACTGTATTTTATAAGATAATTCAGTTATAATGTATATTTAAAATTGTTAGATTTTGATTATGAGAATAACAGTTTGGTTTTGTATAGTTTTGAAGTTTGTTTTTGCTGTTTAATTCAAATTAATTATTAAAAGCAAGAGCTCGTTAATAGTGGCCTTCGATTCTAAAAACAAATATGGCCACTAAATAGAAGCTATGCTGCCAGTTGGTGGTAGAGGACCATGTTGCTGGTTGGGCGGCGAATAGAATTAATACTCGTGTTTACAAAATTTAAACTTTATATTATTTCACAAACTTTTGTATGTTTTTTCCTCTTTATTATCACAAACCATTTATTTATGTTAAAGATATGCGAGGCCAGTTATAAAAATATTAACTGAATATAATACCATTAAATGTAAAATTTCACGCTCTATTTAACCTGTAATTGCCTCAAGAGTTAAAAGAAAAACTATAACGAATTTACTAGACTTTTTTCTTCTTAAATTTGATTATGTAAAATAAAATTATACTCTAATCCTTGGGGAAGCATTGTTAAAAGTGAGTGATAATATTTTTAGTGATGAAAATAATAGTAATACTTAGCAAATAATTATTATTTCCAAATATGTTGACAAAAGTTACTTTCAGTCAATGTTGGCACTACTGATACCATCTGCTAGCTGTCATGTAAAACCAAAGAAGAGATGGGGCTACTGTTTGTTTGGTTTATGCAAAAGTTTAGGAGTGCATCTTGAGTTTGTGTTAACCTTGGGTTTCTCTCAAATTAGTAGGATTTAATTAAGATTTTAAATTTAAATATCACTCATTCTCTTGGATGATTATTTGTTTTAACAATAACTAAAGCATAAAATTAAATTATAACATCACATTAATCTTCTACTTTAACTTTGGTATCCCTGTCTTCTCCTATCTATGAACATTCTAATGCCGGGATCACAATCAACTTAATGTAACATTCACTTAAAGTTAACTTAACTTAAAAAATCAGATGTGTGATCATTATTTACATAACTTAACATAACAAATTGAGCCAAACATCTTCATTCTCGAGTATGATCTGTGAATTGTACTAGTTGTACAGTGATGATCTGTGAATGTTTAAAGTTTTTAATCGATATAAAAAATATCTATTACTAAACTTTTTTGATAAATTTAGCTTTCCTATTTTAATTATTTTGTTTTAATGTTTGATCATTAGAACTTAAGCTAAAGAGTAAACCTTGGTCATAAAACCAACAAATTAATTACTAAATAGCCCTGTTGACGTCACTTGCATAATGATTGGCTGGCTAGATCACGTGATACCCTTCAAGTAACGTTCACTTAAAGTAAAAGACCTCCCAGGACATCTCTTAGGTTAAGTTAACTGCATCTTGATCACTTCCATTTAAACACACGAGGAGATCCTTTACGTTAAGTTGATCGTGATCCCAGCATAAGGTATAATAATTAATCATTTCTACTACAAACTGATGAACAAAGAAGTTGTCCTTTTTTAATTTTTCCACAACCAGGTGGGTTGCGAGTCGCTGAGTAACAATCGTTTGTTCTCAGATCAGTTTTACTCTGTTCGACTCATGCATCCGACTCTGATAGTTTGTTGTTACATTTTGCACCTTCGAGCTATTTGGGGTTAGGAAGGAGGTTGCAATGTGAGTAGAATGAAAAGGGAAATGATGCCCAGGAGGATGTGGAGGTGGGGGAGGACCAAGGGGGAGGAAAGGAGGCGGTAGAGAGGCCTATGTTCCAAACAGACCAAGCCAGTGGCTGGTTGCTGTTCAGGATGATGAATGAAATGTTTAAGCGTTTGCAAGTCTTACTATATTAGTTTAAAAATCAATATATATTTTTAATTTAAATTTATTCTAAAGTGTCAATTTTATAATTTCCTGTCCGTGTCCTGATCCCGAAATTTCGACTCGTTTCCTGTCACGTTCCGATATAAAAATGTCATTCCTGTCCATCCCTCTAAATTAATGACATAAGTAAATTACCAATTAATAGTCATATAGAAAATCAGAAGTAATATAAATGCATGTTGTGATGATAACTTGATTTATCATATTAGAATAAAATTTTACAAACAATTGTGCAATAAACCATTTTCTTAATTATTTGAGTGCAAAAAGTTATATAAATAAGCACAATTTGATATTTTTTTGAGGATAAAACAGTTCATCAACTGTTTTAAGCCTGTTACCGGGTCAGTTTAATAAAATGCTTCATCTTCCTCTTTCCTTCCACCATTCCTCCTCCTTTATTTGCTTCCATTCTTTTCCTCTTACTTGCACACTTTCTGTTATCTGCTCCTTCCATCTCTCTACTATCTCATGTACTCACTGTACCCCCAACTCTTAACCAAATAACTTCAGTCTAATCTTGTTTCTCCTGGTGACATATAACATGCTCTCCTTGTCTTTCTTACATTCAATGTGCTTGTTTATGTTGCATGTGTGAAAATGGGTACAAGGTACGCCCTGTAAAAAAATGGAAGTAATTTGACCCTTAAATCAAATATTTTAGCTGTCAATATTTTCATTGACGAAGCCTTGTAAATTGTCAAAGCTGAAAATTTTTACAAAGTGAAGTTTTTTTAGTTTTTTTTTAGCCAAGTCAGGTTTAGAAGCATCACACTTGCCTAGTATAGTAATTTTTATGTTACAAAGCAATAATAAACTTGTTGTGGGAGATTTAAATATATATTCTTCCAAAACACAAGTACATCATACATTCTACCTCAAACCGTTGCATCACACAAAACTATAATAATAATAATATATATATTATAAAAGAGATTTTCCGAGAAGTATTCACACATCTCCAGTATTATTTACAAGATTGGGAGAAGGGTGATAAAAAGTGAAACAATTGAGGGACAGGGAGTAGGACCAATCCCTCGTAATGTCAGTCATGATTCAACGAAACATCTCGTGCCCTTGTATCAATCGAGAAGAGGGAGGATTCAAAGAACCCAGAAGTAGAGGACGAAGACCAGGACGACGAAACATCCTGCGGCAGCTTTCACGTACATGGACTTGGTGTTGAGGTGGGTTGCGTCTTTTTTGTACACCTGTGACAGCATCGACAGGTTCTGGGCTTTCGTGTCCAGTTCTAAAAATATGAAAACATAAAAATGTATTAAGATAACTTTTTTTGCACGTATATATTCACCTGAATATAAGATGAGCCCCAAAAAATTATCTATGTTCGTAAAGAAAGACATAACTAGGGGTGTATGGGTACTCTAAGATTCTAGTTCCAGAAACGTTATGGAAGTTGTTAGAACTAGACTCAAAAGATTTTCACAAAACTTGAAAAATTTGAGGTGGAATTTTCAATTTTATCGCAAAAATTCCAGGTTAAATTTGATTAAATTCTAAGATGGAATAGCAAATAATCAATATTTAATTTTTCTAACAACAAAAATGTTTGTATTTATAGATCTATTAAAAAAAACTTAACTTGAAATATTTCAAGAACAAATGCAACTCGGATGTGTTCACTCAAACTTGGCACAAAGTGAAAAATCCTTATCCTCACAATCCTATACACAACAATTCACATTAACTGCTTGTGTGATCCTTAGAAATTTCAAATCCGAATATTAGTTAGGATTCAAAATTTAGAATCTAAATACATCCTATATTCAGATTCAATGAGTTCAGCTCAAAATTTGAGTTTTTAGCTTGTATTTGCTTAGCAAATTTATATATTCAGACTGGAAACCAGTTGTGCGGTGGAGTGAATAGAGAAGTTAACTTGAGTTCCAGGTCGTACAGGAATCGCATGAGAGACAGTTGTTTGTTAAAGAGAATATCCTGTATTCAAAAAAAGTAGCTAGGTCATCCTTTATTGTAAATATTAATAACTAACGACCATTGAAATAAGTGGCCGGGAGTCGATTGACACATGTTATTTATCCTAAGAATTTCATGCACTCCACAATTAACTTTCTAGTTTATAGTCAAAACAGCTGACATTGTAATTCTGGACTGGTTTTTCCAAAATGTGGTCTCACATATATTTCAAAGAGAACGCTTAACACTCTGTGCTAGAGCTGTATTTAAACTTTTTGTGGAAACCACAAGGAACGCGGGGGAAGTATTAAAACATCTTCCATTTTGTCATGTGTTTTAAAAGTATTCAAACATTCTAATACGTCTCTAGCTGTGTTTGGAGGTTGTCTATGGGTATTTAATACCAAAATTTCCACTAGATCCCACATGAATTCATTATTTAGATTACAACAATCAATCTTTTCAGCTGTCATCGAATCAGGTTATAGCGACCCTGTTTGAGATTACTTCATATTCTTATCTGTGACTGTTTTGTTAGCGTTTTATATTTTTTTACATATGCAATGGTTGTTTTTATCATCTTTACTTATTTTTATTTATTCACACTTCTTTTGTAGGCTATTATTTTTCATAAATATCATATTTTGGTATACTTTGTTTTTACATGAAATTTTCTGAGCAGTTCTAAGCTTTTTTCATGTATTCTGCATGTATGCATTTACTTATGTATATACTCTTTAGACATTTTATAAAAAAAACTGGCTTTTCCTATATTTTTATTATATTTTTTTTATTTCTACGCATTTATACTTGTGTTCAGCAAAGGGAAAAAAGAAACATGAAAAGCTAGTAGGCAAGAGACACAATATCAGTACAATGTGTGCTAAGTTGGTTTGTGTTTTGTGTCCTGGTCTGAATTGTTTCATTCAAAGATTTTTTTTTATCGGTAAATATAATTTTGTATTTGCTACTTTGAATTTTTAGTAATGTTTAAAATATACTTTAGCCTTTATTGACATACTTTATTAATTACACTGTGTTTATTAAAAAAATGTTTATTGGTCAATTTTTATTTTTTACTAAAAGTGACATATAAATTTGTTTTTATTAAATTTATTTTTGCTATCATATATCACTCATCTATATTTCAAATTAAAGAGCATAATCTGATTTTTAAAAGGATATAGGTATCATTATTGTATCATATTTACCTTGTTATTAGAAAAATCACAAACTATGCTAAAAAATGGCCTGCATTTCTTATATGGACCATGTATTTTCTGTCAGCAGTGAAAGTGTTAAGTAGATCTATTTACTTAAAATTCAATTAGATACTGTTGTATTTATATTGTTGTGCCTCACTGTTCAGTCGGCCCTTGTATCTTTCCTCCGCACTTGTACAGACCGCGCAAACCACCCTCTCTACTGCCTGGACCGCTCCACACTTCATGTTCTCTGAACCGTCTGTGACTCATATGGGTTTACCCTTTCCCAGTTATGAATTAACGTACGGGGACTGGATGTTGTGCCTGTTCTAATCTTGATTATAAGGTATATGCAGCTACGACAGGCCTAGCAAATTGGTAACGGAAATATATGGCTTGAATTAAAACTGACCACAGACTGGAAACAGTAATGGATGTAAAGTAAAAGTTATTATTGTTATTTATATAGACAAATTCTAATACAGAATTTAAAAAAAAAAATTTGTATATTTTTTTCGAAGCTCAAATTCGCTATGTTCTCATATCCTTAAGAACTATAGGGTTCACTTCCCAATCATAATAGTCTGAGTCACAAATAACCAACACTGTGGCACTAAGACTTACTAATTAAATCCTAGTAGTTTTTTTAATGCTTGCATGATAACTCACCCGACAATACAACTCCCCTCTGCAGGACATCGTCGATATTCTGCACCATTATCCTCTGAACGTCCTGCAGTTCCGTGTTGAGCGCAGACAGGTTACGGCGTGCACGAGAGTCTGTGAATATCTTCTTGGCTTTCTGGATGTACGTGTCTACAAAGTGAACGTGACAAGAACAAGACTTCATTGTGAAGCTACTTCGGGTTGAGGGTTTTATTTTAAACCTTTAATCAAATAAAATACTGTATCAAGTTTGTGAAAATGAACAAGTGTAGACGATAGAAAGAATGGGGTTTAATTTGGCACAAAATAGTAACACAGCAGCTGATATCTTACACCAGTTTACTGCGGCAACAGGGAAGAAATTTTAAACCAACATACCACGCTAGGCTTGTTACCGTTTTCAATAATCATGATTTATATTTAGGTTATCAAATTCAACTCCTTTATACCTATCCTTGACTTATTGTTATCGGAAGAATCAAGAATCGATCTAAATGACATGATTTTCAATACCTCGAGTCTTTGTCCTCAAATCCTAGGAAATGAATGTTCTGGTAACCAAACAAAATGGCAATATTGAGAATTGGGTTATTGTTCATTGTGATTCTTTATATTTTATTTGCTGTTTCCGTTTATTACCGGTAAATAGTAAATACACTCAAGAAGACCTTTGTGTTTTAATGATCTTATGCAAATCCAATAGGGTCTTATTCATTTTTTACTATTTACACTTTTTAGTTCTTTTGCAAACATATTACAGTAAAATATATATATATAAATTAATCTGAATCAAGAATTGTAAAAATCGAAATTGTGACAACTCTAGTTTTATATGCAAAATCAAACATCGTCCTTCTTTCTTTTGTCTTTTAATTTCCCATCCAATCACGTTCCCCAAATGGGAATCTCTTAAAAATATAAAAATAGTAATCTTAGCTCTCAGATTATGACAACCACTTAAAATGTTATTAAGTTTCTTTTTAGCACCGCGTCTTACTACCCTTTCAGGTTATCCGCTTATGGTTGTTCTAATCATGCTAATGGTTTTTAAGGATTAGGAAGGACATATTAGTAGGAAGTGTACCCACATTTGCGTGTAAGGAGAGTGGGAAAACCACACTCAGTACACCCAACCGAGATTCAAACATTGATCTCCCCGTTATCGGCAGTCTAGCCTACTCCATGAGTAGAGTGTTAGACCACGTGACCACCAAAGCGGGTGTTACCAGGTTGATATCTTAGTAGAGTGAGAAATTGGTATATATAAACATAATCAACATTATATTCTGATCTTAATAGGCCAAATTATTTTTTAATCAACCTCAAATTGTTATTTAATTAAATTGCTAACTTTTAAATTTACAAAGTTGTATCACTACATTTATAGTTAACTGAATTAAAATATAATAATTAGGAAACTAAATCTAAACAAATGAAATAGTTGACTCACCCATATCTGGGTAAATGGATACAAAATCATCCGTAAGACAGATAAAGCAAGAGATTATAACTTTTTGATATATAAACATCCCTTTTTTTAATTGCAATTTAGGGCTAAATTACTTTCTTCGACAATGAAAATTAGTTTGTGTACGATAGCTCATGTTAGTAAAAAGTTTATTGTAAAGTGGTCGAGGTTTTAGGCCCTTAGCTCTCAACCATTTCGTTTATATAATTATATTAGTTTGCCAATGTTTATTTTGTTAGTTTAATACCACCCTTAAAACCACTAAATTCACTATGGATGTAATAGGCTTGCAAGTGCCCAGTATTTATAATATTCAAAGACATTTAATAACATTTTATATATGGTTTTACAAAATTCCCCCCTTAATTTTATTTGAAATCATGTTAACATTATCAAGATACTGAGAGTATTACACTTATAGTACGTTGTTGTTTTCCAATCAGTTAGGCCTATTTTAATAAATAGCCTTCAGCATCTACAATGTATTATTCTTTTCTAGTCCTAATTTAATCTCTATATTACTAAATTAGTCAGTTAAAATGTTTACTTATAAGAAAGTGGTTTTATATTGATTATAAGTTGTCCAAATCATAATCGAAGTTGTAAGCAATATATGTATTAGATTTCAATTCATTAACTTCATTTTTAGGCCTTTAACTTTTAAATCTAGTAGTTTTCATTGTTGTAAAGTCTTTATTGGAATCTTAAAGTTTAAATTCAACGTTGTTCATCAATTTAAAATAAACAGGTGTTAAAACATTGCACAAATTTGTTGAATACAAGAGTAAAAATGTATATAGGGACGAGTAAGGTTGACTTTAGAGCAATTGTACCCACATTCATGCAGAGGAAGAGTGGAAAACCATTTAGAAAAAAATCACCCTTAATACACTCGACCGGGGCTTGAACCTCGATCTTCTCGCTATCTGCAGTCCAGTCTATTGCTAGACTGATATCTTAGACTATTTGACCGTCCAAGCGGGTTGTATATAATTGTTTAAAAATGAAATGAAATAGCCTACGTACCAAACTCGATAAAAGTGTACGGCCTGGTGACACTGTTCACTCTCTTACCATACTGAGAGTGGAACTCTTGCGCTAGATCCTCGAGGTACGAGTACGCTAGCCGTTTAGAATAGTTGCGCTCGGCTAGTACCAGATAACAGACATCGTTTTCAATAAGGTAGCTGAGGGACACAAAATTCCATTACAGTAATACATTACACCACAGTATAAAAAACACAAGTTATAAGGAGTAGGGGGTGGACCTATTGAATACTTGTCATCTTGTTAAATACAAATTAGTGTTTCGCATTTTAGTATTAGCTTTAGTATTAAGATAAATAAAACAGTATCGGGGAAGGGGGAAAGGCTAGTAAAATTTCATTGCAGCTCATTAAAATACAATTTTTTGACAAACTTACTACATATCATAAAACTGTCTCCACCCCCTAATGTGTGGGCCTAGATCTGTCAGGATGGGTTGTGGCCGAGGATGGGAGAAGTGACTGGGTTCTGCTTGTGTGGGTTCATAATTAATGTTCGACTTGGGTTTTTATAGTTTTTTGTGGTACTACTATGCTCCATTACAAAATGTGATGTTGATTAGAGATATTAAAAGATTTGAACAAACTTAATGGAATTACCTAGGAGCTCGTGACGGAACGAAGTATGCAAGGAAGGGTTAACCAATGGCCTGACTGACTTCTATGTGGCCCTACATGGGTATGAAACCCGGTACCCTGGGCTCGAAAGGTAGCCCTCCAATACAGGTACCAATGATCCGGCGTCCTAACCCGCATAGACTCAATGGTGATTAGTCAGCCATGTGAGCTGGGTTACACTACTTTTTATTCTGCCTTCTGGCCTGGGTTACCATGACGAATGCTGACACCCTGTTTATGTTGTCAGCGTATAGGTTCTATTTGTTTACACGCTAATCACAACACCTTGCATTAGGTTCTTGTTTTGTCATTCACAATCCAGAATACAACAATATCAAACAAACACGCCTCAATTTAGGCCGTGTTGTCGATTAAAAAACAATAATAAAACTTAGTGGTATGTCACTGGGAGTCTGTGTACCCCTAGGGGAAACAGAATGTGTTAGTGTCAGGGCTGCGGCATCACAGTCGCAGAGTGGGAAGTAGGTTTGGGTGGAGTCGGCAAAAATGTACAGATTCAGACTTCAAAATGAAAACTTATAATATTATAACACCTTTCTACACTCTTTTTTTTATTGATTAGGACCTTTTTTATTTGCAATTTAAATTGACCAATTTATTCAAATATAATTTACAATGTTAAAGAAGCTTCCTAGATGAATAAGCTGTATGATGGAGCATTTTACTGCTGTAAATTTGTTAAGACTAATTTTTTTTAGCACCGCAGGCATCTTACTACCCATTTGGGTTGTATACGCTTATGTACTAATTATGATAATGGTTTTAGGGATTAATAAGATTATATTTATAGGGAGTGTAGCTGCATTTGAGTGGAGAAAGAGAGAAAAACCATTTTGGAAAAAACCATCCCTTAGTACATTTGACCGATATTCGAACCTCAATCTCCTCGTAATAGGCAATCTGGTCTAATGCGAGAGTAACGTGTTAGACCTTGTGGCCACTGAAGTGGATTATTACTAATTAATATAATTTAAACCAGTTATTAAGGAGTTGGAGATGGACATTACAAGAATAGAGGAGTGAGAGTCGAAGGCTTGGTGTACCGATGCCACAGCCCTGGTCAGTGTATTGTTCAATCTGTTGTCCATTTCTGAATTCTGAGCGCCTATAAGGGGGTTGAACTTTCATACCGTACTTTGCCTTTTATCACCGAGTCTCCCTTCATGTTTGGGTTATACGCTTACGTACTAATTAGGCTGATGGAATATGGATAGTAAAGGTTTTAAACAAAGGAAATGTACCCGCATTTTCATGGAGGGAGAATGGAAACAGATCAGGAACCCTCGATCAGTATTTGAACCCCAACCTCCTTGTCATCGGCAGTTCAGTCTACTACAAGAGTGAAACTTTAAACCACTTGTTCACCAAAGTGGGACACATGGTTTCTTATCCTTCAAGTGGTGTAAAAGCAGGTGAAGGTGATAAAAAGTACAATATTTGTAGAAAGCACTCGGAGATAGAACTTATTTCAAGCTTAAAAATGGAATCCATACTTAACCTTATTTTAATTATTTTTAAGTAGTTGATAAAAGTCAAATAAACTCACTGAAATAAATATGGTCCGGTTTCAATAGTGAGGCGTGTTGGGCTTTGCGCCGTTAGCTTGCGGAACAGCATTTTGGCTTGATTTTGGTACTCCAAGACACTCTTCCCCGACTGAAAAGAAAGGTGAAATTAGTTAAATGAAACAGTAAAATAACTTAGTTAAAGGCAATTTTTTTTAACTTAAATAGGTCCAGCAGGGTTGATGTGGCTTTAGTTGCCGATTCTGGCTGTTTCTGAATTATTTACTTGTTTGCTATCACCTCGATATGCATGCTTGACAGTTGTGTCTGTAATCACGTGACCAAATTGTCACCAAGGATGCCGATGAACCCCTCATGCGCCCTTGAGTCCAAGGAAGAATCCAATATGTCATCAGCACTTCCTTGGAGTAATGTTTGACTGGCAACAGTTTTATTATACTCTATTCGTCTGCGAGAGCTCAACAATTTATGTTACCCGCCATTTTAAATTATACTGGTTGCTAAAGAAGACACATTTTGTAATATTAAGAAGTTGGTTATTTCGAAAAGTTGATTAATCACTCTACACTTACCATTTACTATCAGCGAAAGTAGAAAATTGTATACTGGCATGCTTTCATTTTTTTTAAACTATGGAAAAAACAGTTTAAACAAACAATAAAATGGTGCCTCTATTAAAAGCTGTAGGATTTCTATTTTCATTAAGCCTAATATATGGCGTCTGACATAGTTTCTAAGATAATTAGTAGGTAGTAGCACTGCAGTCCCGAGGATGTAGCAAAGCTTGTTGCTGTTCTATTTGGCTGAGTTTCCGATAGGAAGTGCGAGTTCATAACGTCTATAATTCAAGTCTCCTTTCAAAGACTCTCGAACCTATTCTATTACAACTTCTGAACTACAAAGCCGGGAATCAATCCCGTCTGGGTACCAAAGTTTTTTTTTAATAATAATTTATCTATGTGAAAGCTATTGCATTTCCTTCAAATTCACCCTAGTCTATATGTGTAGTACTAAAAGAGTATTTGGTTTAAAATTTGGCCATGCCGAATTGGCATTAAGGAACATTTCCCTGTCTCTTACTACCTGTTCAGGTTATACGCACATATATAGTAATTACACAAATGTGCTAGGGTTGAGGAAGGTTGGATTTGGAAAAATTGTATCCGCATTTGCATGGAGAGAGAGCTAATGTAAAACCATTTAAGAAAAAACACCCTTAGCATATCCGACCGGGATTCGAGCCCCGATCTAGCTGTCATCGGTAGATCAATCTATTGAGATAGTGATGCCTAAGACCATGCAGCCACCGACGCATGTAAGAATTAATTTAAAATATCTAGATATTTAAGGCCTGTACAGAAAAATATACTAACCTGTTCATCTTCTTGCATTGTGGCAGCTAACGGCAGTCCATCTGTTATCCTGGCAATCATAGTCATTAAAACCATTTTTGGGAAATATATAAAACTTTTATTTCTCTACAAAGACAAAACCTTTTTCATAAAAATTATAATATAGAGATTAATAAATAAAAACACAATTTTTATAGTCACTGTTGTACACGTCACGTTTCACGTTGTCAAAAACCACGTATTACAACATTGCAACATGAATTTTCCAACAAAGAATACAAACCTGATCACTTATGTGCGACATTTTCATAGCAAGGTACAACTATGAGGTCAAGTTGTTTAGGTAATAACCATAGATAAGGGATTAAGGATAAGGGTAATAACCCTACCCCTTTCTTTCCTTTAATTGGATTCACTATTACCTAGCGTAGTAATCGATCAAAGTAAAAATAATTTTTAAATATAAAGCTACTTTCTACTAAATAATTATTGCATATAATTATACCGAAAATTTGCCTCACTTTTAACAAATACATCAATTAAATAAAAATTGAAAACCTATGTTTCGTCTCTTATTTTCTTCCAGACAGTTTGTAAAGTTTGCAAAAAGCTCAAATACGGTTATTTTAACTAGGAATCCCGTACGACGTTGTCCGTAACCCAGTGTGGTATAAGAATTATATAAGCCCCCCTCCTCCGTGCTGCCCGTGACACTATGTGGTATAAGAATTATATAATCCCCCCTCCCCCCATGGTGCCCGATTTAATTTTGAAATGTTATCTCTGAAACGTAATTATAAACCAAATTAACAATATTTTCTTCAAAAAATTTGTTAAAAATAACCTAATTGAAAAGCTAACTAAAATTTTTTAAATCCGGCTTCGGGGTGCATTCGGGCCCCCTTTCTGTCCACCTATGTTATAAATTTCAGATCTCTGCGTGCCGTAGATTTGGCTGGGCATCGCACACAATCAAACACACAGACAAACACTTCCTTTTATTATTATAGAATACATTTTGAATTAATAATTATTTTGAACAAGTCCACAAAATGAAAAAAAATTAGTCAAAAGATGTGTGGTCTTTTTTTTTTTAAGGCGGGTATTGAGTTTAAGATTAGCACAAAATTCACAAAACGTGTGAACTGTTAGTGTGTCTTATAACCAGTCCTTTGATTTGGAGTGGAGATAGATGTGACTTAGGATTCAGTAGTGTACCCACGGGGGTAGGGTTGAGGGGGCTCGAGCCTCCCTACTGTAGTTTTGGGATGCCCTAAGATCTTCGTAGATCCAAAGAGAAAATAAAATGGGGGAGGATGGGTGTTATGACCAGTTAAATATTGTGAGCGAAGAAAATATCAAGTGCCACACATCCTTGTGTAGAACCTCCCTAGTAGTACTAATTGATGTTCTTGCAGTCTAGGAAGTACCATACATCCTTGTGTAGATCCTCCCTAGTAGTTCTAATTGATGTTCTTGCAGTCTAGGAAGTATCACACATCCTTGTGTAGAACCTCCCTAGTAGTACTAATTGATGTTCTTGCAGTCTAGGAAGTACCATACATCCTTGTGTAGATACTCCCTAGTAGTTCTAATTGATGTTCTCGCAGTCTAGGAAGTACCACACATCCTTGTGTAGATCCTCCCTAGTAGTCCTGATTGATGTTCTCGCAGTCTAGGAAGTGTCACACATCCTTGTGTAGATCCTCCCTAGTAGTCCTGATTGATGTTCTCGCAGTCTAGGAAGTGTCACACATCCTTGTGTTGATCCTCCCTAGTAGTCCTGATTGATGTTCTTGCAGTCTAGGAAGTACCACACATCCTTGTGTTGATCCTCCCTAGTAGTCCTAATTGATGTTCTTGCAGTCTAGGAAGTACCACACATCCTTGTGTTGATCCTCCCTAGTAGTCCTAATTGATGTTCTTGCAGTCTAGGAAGTACCACACATCCTTGTGTTGATCCTCCCTAGTAGTCCTAATTGATGTTCTTGCAGTCTAGGAAGTACCACACATCCTTGTGTTGATCCTCCCTAGTAGTCCTAATTGATGTTCTTGCAGTCTAGGAAGTACCACACATCCTTGTGTTGATCCTCCCTAGTAGTCCTAATTGATGTTCTTGCAGTCTAGGAAGTGCCACACATCCTTGTGTTGATCCTCCCTAGTAGTCCTGATTGATGTTCTTGCAGTCTAGGAAGTGCCACACATCCTTGTGTTGATCCTCCCTAGTAGTCCTGATTGATGTTCTTGCAGTCTAGGAAGTGCCACACATCCTTGTGTAGATCCTCCCTAGTAGTCCTGATTGATGTTCTTGCAGTCTAGGAAGTTGGCCTAGGTCCTGAAGATTGCGGCAGGTTCCAAATCTCCCAGTTTCACAGTGGCTAGACATTTACCTATTATAAATAATCGGTGGTTTTTGTGACAGTAGGCCTATGTGACGGTAAAGGCAACTTTAATTTAGGCCTATCTATTTATTATTTTGTTGGATTATCTCGTTTATAATTGCAAAATATAACAAGTTAATAAATACCAATAATAAACCTGCTAGGTGTATATAATGGTAAAAAAGATTTTCCTCTGGTGGTTGGGAGGGGGGGGGGGCTCACTCCAAACCCCCCCTTCAGTCCTCTCTACTTCACAATCCTGCATACGCTACTGCTTAGGAAATATTTCACCTGAGGACAGAAAATAGTTTTTCTTAAAGAGCGACAACCAATACGTCTTTGTCCAGTGGAATCAGTGTAAAGTTTGAACCTTGTTTTTCTTTCTATTGAGAGGATCCTATTTGTCCCTATAACTCTTTCAGGTGTTGAACTTCATTCCTTGAAAGAGAGAAAAAAGAAATGTTGACCTTAATGGACTTGGGGTAGCCTAAAGTACTTGGCTCAGGACACGGCGTTCGTGGGTTCAAACCCAGCCGAAGTCGATGACTTTTTCTCAAACAAAATCTGTAGCACATATTCCTTCATAGGGGAAGAAAGTACTATTTTGAGAGCGTTCAAACAGTCGGGAGTGTTCACGTTCGCTAATCACAGCTGAGATACTCGAGACGTAAAAAGAAATAGAATAATGTCACCCCCTCTGTATGTAACCTCTAAATGTGGGCCTATAATCTGTCAGGATGTGCTATGGCCTAGGTTAGGGAAGGTGATTGTGTATACTTGTGTGGTTCGAGATTGACCTTCAACTTGGTTTTCAAAGAGGTTTATTAGTACTACTATGTTTACTACAAATGTGATGTTAGTGATATAAGGATGAAAGAACTTAAAGAATATTATGAAGTTGGTGACAAAATGAGGTGTTGCTAGGAATAACCTGACTCCTAAGTGGTCTCTACACGATCTTCGAACCCCGGTACCCTGGGCTCAAGTGGTAGCCCTCTTCCACAAATATTGATGAACCGGCGTCTTAGCTCGCATAGTACCGAATCGACCAGAGTGACCCCTAGACTGCGATGTTGATTAGTCAGAGCTGATGGTTGGATATACCACTTTTTATCCTGCCCTCTGGCCTGGTTTCTTACTAAGGATTGCTGACAATGTTCATGTGGTTAGCTCCTCTATTCTACAAAACCTGCAACACTCGTTTTATCATTCACAACACACAACATTATACAAACACGCCTTCTAAATTATGGTGCGGTCACAATAATATACTAAATATTCAATTGTAATATTATAGGTTCAGTATTGTGATCCAACAAGAGACAGAAACTTTTGCTCTTTAACCTTAAAAAAGGTTGAAGACCCATGATCTAATGAGTTACTCTCTTTATAGACTAGATTTCGGATAGTGGGAAGATTGGGGTTTGAATCTCAATTGGATGTAATGAGGGTGATTTCTACTAAATAGTTTTCAAACTCTCCCCTCAACGCAACTGTGGGTACACTCACTATAAAACCTTCTTTCCTCATTCTTAACACATTAGCGTAATGAGTACATATGCTAATAAAGAAAACAGGTAGCGAGTGAGATGTAGTGATAAAACACACAACAAAAACCATCATCATCATCATCATCATCATCATCAGTTTCCAACCTGTGGCCGGGTCAGTTTAGTAAAATGCTTCCATCTCCCTCTATCCTTCCACCACTCTTCTTCCTTTAATCTCTTACATTCGTCTGCTCCTCCCATCTCTTTCTTGACCTCCCCTGCAGTCTTTTTCTCACATACTTCATTTACAACACTTTATTCGGCTTCCTCTCTTTTTACATCCTCATTATATGCCCACACCATCTCAGTCTTGCTTACTTTACTATCTCATGTACTCCCTGTACCCCAACTCTTTTTCGGATAACTTCATTCCTAATCTTATTTCTCTCCTCATTACATGCTCCTCACAAACTTCGTTCCCATATCCTCCACTTTTCTGGCCTCTCTTACATGTCCATGTTTCTGCTATGTGTGTAACAATGGGTACAAAGTACGCCCTGTACAGTACTGCCTTACACTTCAAGGGGACTTCTCTTCTCCATATCAAGTCTCTTACACACCAATAGAACCACTCTCCATAGCAGGTCTCTTACACACCAACAGAACCATTCTCCCTGCTGTCCTGTTCATTACATCCGTTCTACTTCCACCTTTCGTCTCATTCCCACTTCCAAGATATTTTACCTTCTGTACTCTCTCAGCTCCCCTCAAAGATGAATCCAAACCAACTCTAAAGATAGCCTTTGAGTTTAGAAAGTGAATACAATAAATTTAAAGTAAAAAAAATTACACATAGCACGCACCAAGTGAAATAAACAAGTATACCCAATCATGAAATAAAAATAACAAATGCTTTTCAAAATTTTATTTTTGATATTTTCATACTATTAAAATATTACAAAATGTTGTCAAGATTGTTTAACTGTTTTCTTGGGTTTGAACCTGTCGAGAACGCCGACAGGTTTATTGTTGGTCGGAGTCTCTTCGACACTCTCAACAAGTTTGTTTCTAACGTTCTTCATGGTCTTCACAAACTCCTGGAACAAGAATCGTAAAATGATTTGAGACACAGAAATCTCAAAATCCATGTTTCTACTAAATTATACCTAGGACTATAACTATCAAAATATATTTCAAGTTCATAGTAGCATTTGTGAAATAAAACAAAATTTAATCTTTTTGCGAAATCAACTTATTGGGCTTTTAAATATAAATAAATAGTCAATTTTATTAATTAAAGTGCAAATAAACGATACTAAAACAATAAATATATACACATATTTTCACAACAATAGAAATCTTTGTTCTTAGCAGTTGCTTGCTTGGATAGCAAGAAAACAATATTTTGTTCTCAGCGTTGCAATAACTAATAGTTTGTTTGTGCTAGATAATAACATGGAACGCCAGCCTTCCCTACCGGCTTTTGACAACTGTATTTAGTACTAGCTAATTACCCATTCCTTATGCGGGATGTGTTTTATAATACGTGTCTGTATCTAAGAACCTTTTAAATTGGTCCGATAAAAATCTGATAGGCAGAAGCTGATAAAAAGAACGAAAAGTAGGTTTTTTATACAAAATGGTGGGTGTAAGTTTAAATTAGCTTCTATGTTAATTGTATGTTCAAGTTGTGTCCGTGAGAAATTTCATCATAATCGGTTTTGTGGTTTTTACATGAAAGAGTAAAAGAAAACTCATTTTTATATCAATTAGAAGGATATCACTGGACTATTTTTTATGTCCATGTGATGCTATCACTGAGATATGCACTGATATCACTGAGCTATGTGCTGATATCACTGAGCTATGCACCGATATCACTTAGCCATTAGCCGATATCACTGAGCTATGTGCTGATATCACTGAGCTATGCACCGATATCACTGAGCTATGCACCGATATCACTTAGCCATGTGCCGATATCACTGAGCTATGTGCTGATATCACTGAGCTATGTGCTGATATCAATGAGCCATGCACTGATATCACTGAGCTAAATGATGATATCAATGAGCCATGCGCTGATATCACCGAGCTATGTGCTGATATCAATGAGCCATGCGCTAAGCTAAGTGATGAGATCACTGAGCTATGCGCTGATATCACTGAGCTATGTGGTCAGAGGAAAACTTACCCTCCTGCTGTGCTCATGCAAGATCTTCTTTGTTTTAACAACTTTGGCCGTGCCTTTCTTTTGTTTGCCTTTGTTGCGGGGCTCGTAGTCAATCTTAGCTGGCTTCAGAAACTGGAAAATAAACAATAAATAATAATTTTTCAAGAATAAAAGAACTAAAATAAAATATTTGAACTTCGATTCGAGTTCGCTTTGAAATGAAAAAGTGGACTTTGCACACCCCTAATTCGAACCAAAGTCAAATTCAATTTTATGAAATATTCTTGAAGCAAAATCAATGTTAAAAATTTTAACATTGAGGAAAAAAATTTAAGTATTAAATTATCCATTAAAGAACTTTATATTGCAAGCTTGATTAATATATTTCGTCCAAAGTTGATAAATTAAGTTGCAACATTCATGTAAATGATTTTATATTTTTATCGTGTGAACATTAACTTGTGATGCATATAATAGAACAAAATGTGTGATTCACAAAAATTCTACGCGTAGTCAAGGTCTTAAAACCTTCACATATTTCTATATAATATTTATACACAGAATAATATTAAGAAGGTATAGGATGTATAGACCGGAACAAATATAATATGGATTTTACAATAAAAAGAACACAGTTCAGGCTTTACAATGCTGTCACTGGGTAAAGACTGCCTCTCGAAGAAAACTGATTCATTTAACTAGTTGCATTTAAAACAAACTCACCAACAGATGTGAATTAATATATTATTACTATGAGTAAAAGTAATCGCACAGAGTTTCTTATTTTCTTGATACTCACCAGTAATTTTTTCTTCGCCTCAACTTTATCTTTTAGTGTTGGGACATCAATCTCTATTATCGCTGCTGGATCCAACGTTATCAGCTCAGGTTGGATCTGTAAACAGAAAATTTAAATCATAACACATCATCAACAACTGTTTCCGGCCTGTGGCCGGGTCAGTTTAGTAAAATGACTCCATCTTCCTCTGTCCTTCCACCATTCTTTCTCCTTTAATTCTTTCCATTCTTCTCGTCTCACTTGAACACTTCGTTATCTGCTTCTCCCATCTCTTTCTTGACCTCTCCTGCGGACTTTTTCCCACATAATTTCATTTCCAGCATTTTCTTCGGCATCCTCTCTTTTTTCCTCCTCATTACATGCCCATACCATCTCAGTCTTGCTTCCTCTACTATCTCATGTACTCCCTGTACATCACAATAAGCTAGTGTCCTCGACTTTGATACGGTAACACCAGTTTCGATACCATGTCAGATGAACAATTTTTTCCCAAATTATATCACCATGAAAATGATGGTGCATTTCTTCACAAATCAGCTAATAATAACAATAATAATAACATAAAAAATATTAGCATCACATCTTACAACCCGTTCAGGTTATCCGCTTAGCTTTTACATTGTTATATATTAAATCAACTAGTTCAGTAGGCATTTTGTTGAGCGTGTTTGGTAGAACTGACCTTTTCAAGGAGAGCCTTCACTTCGGACTCCCTCCTTTGAGACTTCGTCTGGTACGGGTTGTTCTCCAGGGCATCAAAGTTAGGTTCAGCGCATCCTGGAACAATCCTAATTATCAACAACTGCAATCCTATAGGCACGATTGATGGGTCGTAAGGGTGTGTAAAGGACTCTTGTGCATTTTTATATAGGAGACACTAAATATGACCATCAAAATGTTTATCAGATTTTATCCTAGCTGTGGATTCACACGCTCGCCAAAAAACTAGCGCAGAACAGAACCATAGTCAAATGACGAGCTCTAAGCCAATCATAAGATTTCCACTTAATCGGCGCGAGCTGTTCTGCTGAAGTTCAACTTATCTCTACTTTGTCTGCTTTGCTCGAGATGTTTGGCACAGGAGAATCAATAAAATCTCAGAACCAATCATCTCAAATCAGTGCGTGTGTGCATTTGACAAAGGATACGCTCTACAGCCAGAAGCTAACAGACAACTTAGTTAACCTTTATGTGGAGATTTGAAATAGCTCGTTAATGTAAAGCGTGTGTATCAATGTAATGGATTGTACCACGACACAGCGTTATAATTTGAAAACATCCATCGATAGAATGATCTAAAATATATGCGTAACCACTAGAAAACAAAATATGTTAATAATCAACTGTTTTAAGTTAGCGTTGCAATGCATTAGGGGTTAACATATAGTGTGTGAGTTGCTGCGCCACTCAAGCAGATTCTGCTGTCTATTTTTGGCTCACGTGTGAATCAAACTTATGTTGATAAATTGTGTTACTATAGCATATTGTAATTAAATTACTTTTAGGTCAAAGTCGAACCAAATTACATGTAATGGTCCCAAAGACAAATCGAAGTTTGTATATTATAAATTAACTTTATTTGCTGAAAGAATATATTTTATGTCGCATAGCTATACATCTTAGGGTCGGTTATATGACTACTGGATAAATAATAATCTGGTGGATAAATATTTTTATCACACCGATAAGTTAAAACTGTGTCTTATGTCTGCCCGATAAAATGTATTTATTCATCACATTTTTTATCAGAAGATTTACGTACCCGATAACTATTATCTGAGAGTTAAAGTACACGTTGCCATGGTGACTAGTCAATAGTATGTGTTATTCAACCTTTTGAAGTTAGGTCTATTGATTACAATATTTTTTAATGTTTATAAAGTGATTATAAATTTTTTATAAATATTTTATAATTGGATTTTAAAACTTTGCATTGTAAAATACTCGACAAAAATTTGATTTAAAACACCACAATTAAATGATTTGAAGGTGTATGACACCCTATTAACCATGATTATTACTATTATTACCGCGTCTTACTAACCGTTCGGGTTATACACACTTACGCAAATATGTAATGGTAGGGTGATTGTGAGATGAAATGGAGGACCTACAGTTTAACGTAGAACCCGAACCACGATGGAGGCCTGGCATTCCTCACATTCACAAGTTGTGATTAATACAAGTCTTGTCAGAGGTGAAGGAAGGGTTTGGTTATCAGATAAACTGTTCATCGTGATAGTCCTGTCAATAGTGCGGCCTTGTGTG
This sequence comes from Timema genevievae, assembly GCA_902155825.1. Lineage (NCBI taxonomy): Eukaryota > Metazoa > Arthropoda > Insecta > Phasmatodea > Timematidae > Timema > Timema genevievae. Next base: position 56,446 of record CABFWO010003409.1, read on the forward strand.
CATCCATTTTAGCTTACACACACTTGACTCTTATGACTGGTGTATTACTGACAAAAAGAACAACAATCTTTCTTAACATCGAGAACAGCGGGAAACACACAAAAAATAAAAAAATAAAGAGCTACATAGAATAAAAATGGGCCAAACAAAATACTCCACTAGGGTTTTTTTAGCACTGCGTCTTACTACCCATTCAGGTTATACGCTTATGTACTAATTACGTTAATAGTTTTAGGGATAAGGAAGGTTTTTATTTATAGAAAGTGTACCCATGTTTTCATGGAGGGAGAGTGGAAAACCATTTAGGAACAAACACCCGACTGAGATTCAAACCCCAATCTCCTGTTCATCGGCAGTCTAGTCTACTGAGAGACTAGCGCATTAGACTGTGCGGCCACTTAAGCAGGTTCCACAAAAGTTATTTAACAATGTTATATAAAGTTTGGAGGGCTGAGCACTCAGAGATTACAAGTTTGACTGACCTGGGATCAGAAGACTGGTAAACCCTGTGCCTGTGGCAACACCCAGCACATCCTCGAAGGCGCAGAACTGCAAGTTGCCCACAGGCCTGGCCATATTGTGCCTCAAGTAGGGCCTCTCCGTTGCCTGCTTGCAGCAATCTCGATATACCTGCACCCAAGCAATAGTTGCCATATAGCCACTGGATCAGGAGGACTCAAAATAACTCTCAATCTCGTCTCGAAATTATAAGTTTCTCGAAAATTCAAGAAATTTGGAAAAATATAATTCAAAAACATATATAACTGCCTCAAGAAATTTTCTAGCCAAGCTGAGTGAAAACTTATAATTTTTTTAGAAAAACTTACTAAGAATTGTTAAGTTTGTTAGTCGCTAAAAGTATTTTAAAAATCAATGTATCACTAAGAAAAGTTCTTATTATTTTAATTTTTCATCCACTGATGTTTCCAGCTTAGGGTTAATTTTTTATTAAAGCCATATATTTTCCCCTGCCAGCTTGCTAGGTCAACACTAGGACAGACACAACATCCAGTCCCCAGTCGTTAATTCATCACTGTGAAAGGGTAAACCCATATTTTCACCGATGATGAATTTTTGGCCATGTGGGAATAGAACCCGGGACCTTTAGCTCAGTAGATAGACACGCTACCAATTGAGCTAAGGTGTGCGTGTTTTGAATTAACTATAAGACATCCAAAGTCGTAGCCGCAGTCAAATGCCAAAAGGAACATCATTGTTCTGTAGAATAGTTATCAAATTAAATGGAGTGTAGTTTAATTAACATAAATCATATTTTTGTACGTTCAAAGAAAGTTTTCTCATCTCATTCTTGCACGTTGATATTTTTTCTAGGGGTGGGCAATTACTTAAAAATTCAAGTTAGAGTGGAGTTTGAGTAGCGGGTCAAACTTGAAATTTGAACAACCACCTCTTGCCCACGATATTTGATTGTATATTCTACCTCTCTGTTCGGAGTCGAACTTACCACCTGAGAACAAGTTGATTCAGGAAACTTCATTAGGTACATTAAAAACTTCAAGGTGTTTTCTTTAAAAAAAAAAAGATCGGGATGGAAATGTATCAAAATAGACAAGTACTGTTTTTGTCTTCTAGTTACTATAAATATTTAAATAGTGCATAGAGACTATCTTATATTAAGACTGTGTTAAGCTTAGAGATTTCAAATCCGAATCTTAATCTCGTTGGATTTGTATTATACTACTATAAAGCCACATGGATGACTCACTCACTCACCGACATTAATGTTTACCCACTTCCAGTTGAGCTATAAACTTGAAATTTGGCAAACTTATAGCTTCTAGCTTTTAGCTGATGAGAAAATTCCAAAAACTTAAAAAATTTAATTTTTAACCCCTGAAAAAAAAATTCAAAACGGCAGAGCAACTTTAAAGTCGGTGCGGACCTTTCTTTGGAGGTCTCTTGTGACTAAACGGTAAGAGCTATCAATAAACGGATTGCACCAGCTGCTACGGATTTAGCAAGCTCCGCAAGTTTGGTCCTATTACTTTTTGTTGTATCTTTATCGGTTATACCTTAGATAGAGCTAGATTTTTTTATTTTAGTTAAATTTTGCACATTTTCCACACATTTTTTAATTTCAAAACAACGCTGGAATTACATTAGTTTACATCCACTTGCAAAGAAAAGACACTGGGGGTTTCGGGGCATAGCCCCCAATGAGCAAAGCAAGTTTAATTCTAAATTCCAAATTCTGATATTTTGAAGATTTGTATTGAATTCAAAATTTCAGATATAAACAACTCCCAGATCCAAATTGGGTGGAATTTAATTAAACATTTTAATTCAAAAGTCAAACATTTGAATAATTTAACATTTTAAATAAGTTAGCGTGAATACAATATTTGAGTTGAGATATCAACTTGCAAATTTTAATTCTATGTATTAGGAGGACTGTACAGGAAAGGTGGATGGAAAATATATAAAAGGGGAACGAACACAATATGGGTTTACAATGAAAAGAACAACACAGTTCACACTTTACACTGTTGCCCTGGGACAAAGAGGTGAATTTTGGTTTCCTCTTTTGGGAAGTTATGTTGCGCGTTTCACACTCCTCCCTGATGAGTTCTGATAGAAAGAAACCTAGGTCAGGGGAATGGGTGGTGACGAAGTTTCATTTCTTTAAGCTGCACCCATTACCTCTTTGTCCAGTGGTAGCAATGTAAAGTGTGAACTGTGTTCTTCTTTGCATTGTAAAAGCCATATTGTGTTCGTCCCTTTTATATGTTTCTATCCAACTTTCTTGTACCTTCTTCCAAATATATATTACAAACTACCTCGAAAAGCAAAAAGAGGTTTTCCTCAAAGAGTTAATTTTAGTTCTAGTCATTAGTGGAACAAAGTTTATTCACATTAATATTTGTCCGACTTGACTAATAAAGAGATGTAATTTAGAATAATATTTCCATATCAAATATTAAATTCAGAATCTAAATATTTTAATTTTGAAATGTTACAGTTGAGTTAGTAATTAAATATATATACATATATATTAGATTTGAAAATCTGTGATACACACACTTAGTGGAGCCCATATAGTAATAGTTCCGAGAGTATATGATAACCTGAAAGCTTGTTACCTCCACCATGTTACCCGCGCCCACAGCCAACATCCCTCGCTGACTAAACGAAAGACTAGACGGAGCCCCACGGAGTTTGTAATCTTGCAGTGGTCCACTCAACATCCGGACATCCCAGATCTTGAGCCTGGAGCCTGAAGATGCTGTGGCCATATATCTAGGACACACAGGTGGGTTGTTTCTACAGATTCACACCTGATGATAGTATCTAGGACACACAGGTGGGTTGTTTCTACAGACACACACCTGATGATAGTATCTAGGAAACACAGGTGGGTTGTTTCTACAGATACACACCTGATGATAGTATCTAGACACACAGGTGGGTTGTGTCTATAGATACACACCTATCTTAAGGGCCTGGCAAATGGTCAGTGGATGTGAAGAGTCACATCAGTGCTAGCCCCTAATTTACAGTGTCAGAAGAAACTAATGAAGTTATACTTTGTCTTCGGCTGCTCAGTCAGCCCACAGTGTTGACAGAACTAGCAGCATTCTATCATAGTGGGACTCATCATACGCATCAATGGGTATGCGGAGTGAATGTCAAGCTCCTCTAGTGTGATTTACTGTCTACAGCAAGGTCAACAGTCAAATCCCGGGAGGATTAATGAATGTCTTTTCCTAGACGGATTATCACTCTTCCTCCACAAAAATATATGTACACTTTCTCTAAACTCTACCTTCACCCTATTTACACACCATTTGAGTATTAATTGTGTATAGCCCAGACAGGTCTTTAGACATGGGGGCCAGGGGGGAGATATAGACTATGCATAGATTCCAAAATTGGAATTTAGGCCTGGGATTATGTCTTTGTAGCATCGTGGGTCACTCGAATATATAAGCTATTAAATGTATCAACAGTAAATAATGAATTAATTAAAGTACACAAGGCATTTAGAAAAGTACAAAAGTAGTTATGACTAGAATTCAAACCCCAATCTCCTCGTCATCGTAAGTTCAGTCTCTTGCGAGAGTGAAGCCTAACCTTTCATGTATCTACAAATTGAAGGTTCTGTTTTTTTAGGTTGGGTATTATTGACATAAGTCTGTCATAGAAACGCTTAAAAACTAAAAGCGCAAAAGAATGCTAAAAAAAAAATTGAAAAAACTTCACAATAGTTATTTAAGCAGCGTTATCACAATACTACTCATATTTAATACAAAATACTTTACCAAGAAACTTTTCATTTTTTTTATCAGCGAGTTTTACTACCCATTTGGGTTACTAACTTTTTTGCTATTGAATATCAAAATAAACATAACTATTTTAATCCTGATAATATATTTTTTTAAATGTGACTAATTAATATTTATTACTTTCTAATACTTACCTACTCTATGGTATTAGGAACTCGAGTTCATTGCCGCACTTACTAAAGTATGCCACCTATTGATATATTGACCTAGTTCTATCCAGTCCACCTCATTAAGCATGAGGATGACAAATAAAGATGTATACTTGTTTGTGGGGGAGAAATTCAGTTAGTAGTTTACTGAAGACAGTTTTTGGAAATATTAATATTTTAAAAGATAGCTTCAGTAATTTGGTTCAAAATGGGTAGTTGTTAAGCGTTTTGCATTATAAATAATTATATATATTTATTTTTCTAAAAAAAATCATTTAGTAATAGTAGTTAACTAGTCACTGAGATTTGTAACGTTAGATTTTTTTGAAAATGGCTCTAATGATTAGGTTCAAAATTGAAAACGGGGACTATTTTGCATTATCAATATTAGTGTATCTTTATTAATCTAAAATAAATTAATTTAAGGGTTATTTAGCTAAGATGAATGACATAGGATTTTAATTTTTTTGAAATTGGTCTTGAAGATTGAATTAAAATTATTAGTTTTTCATAATAACATGATAACAAATAATTTTAGGGTAGTTTACAAATAATTTATTTTTGAGAATTTAAATTTTGTTAAATAGCCATATTTGAACAATTTGGTTTAAAATGTAATGAAGAGTGTTTATAATTAGTAACAAGATTATATGTTTGTTTTGATGAGGAAAACATACCTAAGAATAGTTTACTCAAAACCTATTTTTGAAAATTATCCTTGAAGCTATAATACTTACACAATATGAGAAAGTTTGTGCGATTGTATTGTACCATTTATTTATTCTACTATCTCATGAATTTATTTTAATTTCATTGTTATGTTTATTTTATTTTAATTGCTTACCTGTAGCTAAAAAAATTAATGGAAGTTACTATTGGTGAACTGTTCGAGACACATTTAATTTCATGTCACCCATATCGGCGGCCACGTGGTCTAGCACGTTACTCTCGCAGTAGACTAGACTGACAATGACAGGGATATTGAGGTTAGTATCTCAGTCGAGTGTTCTGAAGTTTTTTTCCAAAAATAGTTTACCACCCTCCATCCTCACAAATGTGGGTACACTTCCCATAAATATAACCTTCCTAAACCCTAAAACAATTTGCGTAATTAGTACATAACTGTATAACCCGAGTGGGTAGTAAGACACAGTGCTAAAAGAAATAATTTCATATCAAATTATTTATGTTGGATTTTCATGTTTTTTTACAAAATAATTAAATAGTGTTACTGTCTTCCCACTATTTCACAAAAATCTTCTTTTTTTTTTCTTATTCAGCTGATTGCCGGTTTAGCGGTCATGATTGTCTAGAAAAATTAACGACCAAATCCCAGATAATAAAATATAGGAGTTTGCGAAGCTTCAAAAACTTCGACTACAAACAGGAAAAATACCGCAAAGAAGAGCAAGAAAGAGAGGGGAGGAAAAGATAGTAGTGTGCGAGTGAGAGGAGAAGAATGGAAAGAAATAAAGGGTAAAGGTTGATGGAAGCATTTTACTAAAATCACCAGACCACTTCAAATCAGAAATTTTCTCGAATCCTTGTGTTTCAAATACACTTGAGCCCACCTCTATTTGAAATGTTTTACACAGGGTTGTTGGCGGCTCAAAAAAGTATATGTGACCCATGTTGCAATGACTTACGTCCCCACAGAGTCGACAGCAACGGCCTGGACGGGCTGAGGATGACACAGCATCTTGGCCACCGGCTCTCTCATGTTGGGGGTCCACATCGTCACGATACCTGTCCAACAAAACATTCACTGGTTAAAATGGCGCAAGGAGAGGATTACAAGGGCTATGCCCCTTGCACACCGGCTCTCTCATGTTGGGGGTCCACATCGTCACGATACCTGAACAACAAAACATTCACTGGTTAAAATCGTGCAAGGAGAGGATTACAAGGGCTATGCCCCTTGCACACCAGCTCTCTCATGTTGGGGGTCCACATCGTCACGATACCTGTCCAACAAAACATTCACTGGTTAAAATAGCGCAAGGAGAGGATTACAAGGGCTATGCCCCTTGCACACTGGCTCTCTCATGTTGGGGGTCCACATCGTCACAATACCTGACCAAACAAAACATTCACTGGTTAAAATGGCGCAAGGAGAGTATTACAAAGGCTAAGCCCCTCACAAAAATTCTTAGCTACTGGTTTTCTAAAGTTTTAGAGCTTCACACTCCCTAAGTGGAACTTAATCTGTAATGTCCACATTTATTACCTTGAATGGTAAAAAGCTTACTTTGCTTGCTTCCCCTATTAGATAGACCTACACCAAGGAAATTAGGTCGAGGATCGCCAAGGAAGCTTTCAACAAGAAGAGGTTACTGATGACCAGCAAGTAGAGTTTGGAACTCAGGAAGAAACTGATGAAACGATAGGGACTACATTTGGAGCATCGTGTATGGAGCAGAAAATTGGGCTCTTAGGAAGATTGAAAAGATATACTTGGACAACTTTGAAATGTGGCGTTGGAGAAGACTTGAGAAGATCAGGTGGACAGACAGGGGGGGACAAATTAGGTTCTAAGAAGAGCGGGTGAGAAGAGAACCATTTTGGATGTGATTCTTCGGTACGAAGCAAATTGAATCTGACACATCCTTAGGAGGAACTGTCTACTGCTGCACGACGTCATAGGAGGAAGGGTTGAGGGAAAGAGGAGCTTAGGAAGGAGGAGGATTCAAATATTGGATGACTTGAAGGAAATAAAAAAATATTGGGCGCTGAAGGAGGAGGCAGAGGACAGGGTTCATAGGAGGTCTAAGTTCACTGACAAAAGTAATGGACCTGTCATAAGACAGAACACACAATAATAATGTAGTTAGTCAAGGAAAGCTTGCTACCTTTCATGGTAAACAACGTGTACACATAACAGCTCAAAATGGCAACAAATGAACATAAATGGAGTATCTTAGCTTTGACTATTTTTACTGGCCAAGCATTGTAATTTCTGAAGCTAAAATATTTTTTTAAGAGAGTTGAAGATTATAAATTTTTGTAGCGAAGTTGAAGTTTTCAAACGTTAACACAACCCTATTGTTTAGTTTTTCTTAGCATGATGTCTTACCACTTGTTCGGGATACACGCCTATGTACTAATTATGCTAATGGTTTTATAGATTAGGAAGGCTATATTTATAGGAAGTGCCCACGCTTGTGTGGACGATGAGTGGAAAACCATTTTTGGAAAAACCATCCTTACTACACCCGACAGAGATTCGAACCTCGATCTCCCCATCAACGGCAGTCAAGTCTACTGTGAGATTAGCGGGTTATAACTTTGCGGCCACCGAAGCGGGGCCCTATCGTTTAGTTAATAGGACACAATACTAAACGTCATTTCCTGTATTATTCATATTAAAATATAAGGTTGTTATATGTCTTAAAGCGTGCAGACACAGAGACAGCAACTGTCTATCGAGACAAGGAACCAACATGGCTGACCTTTGGAGTGTCCGAGGCAGAGGACGGCGTTGTAAGGGTTCTGGGTCATCACATTGAGTCTGCCCATCTTTGTGTTGTAGTTGGAGACGATCTCACCGATAGAGATATCCAACCAGCTCAGGTAGCCGGCATCACTCTGCAACCACAGACCTACGCTTAACCTAGAGCAGCACACTCTGGTGACAAGATACCAGGGATAATGTGGGTGAAAACACAACTACACTCAACCTACAGCAGCATACCCGAGTACCTTTACAACTTTCCGGTACCAAAGTGGAACGGGGAAATAACGACCACAATTCTGAATATTGATGCTTTGTTTGGATACCAGAACACTGACTTGAACTATCAAAAATCATTGTATTTGTATTAAGGGTTTTCACCACTGTGTCTTACTACCCATTTGGGTTATACACTTATGTACCAATCACGCTAATGGTTCTAGGGATTAGGAAGGTTATATTTATAGAAAGTGTACACGCATTTGTATGAAGGTAGAGTGATAAGCCATTAATTAAAAATACTTAATTGAGGCTCAAACCCCAACCTCCACATCATAACCAGTTCAGTCTATTGCGAGAGTGAGGCTTTAAAACATTCAAATACAGAAGTGGGTAAAAGAAAAGTTCTCGATTCTTTAGAAAGTGGAGTAATAATTGTAGTATTGACATCCCTATTCGCCTTACCACCTACTGAGAGTCAATCTGAGAGCAACGTTAATACTCACGGCTGTGGCGAGCAGGAAATGGTAAGGCAGGAACTCCATCCTGAGGATTCTGTTGAGTTTCTTCAGACAATGTAGCTCAATCCCTTGATTGTCATAGATGTACACCCACTCTTTCTGTGCGACGGCAAACATTGTCTCGATGTGGAGCCATCTAGCGACAAAGATAGAAAAATTGCGACTTATAGGTCCCGATAAATGATAGGAATACAACATTTTAACAACTAGTTTCTATCGGCGATTCAAAAATTATATAAGAAAGTTAAGCCTAAAGCTTGGTTCACACGTTCGCCGAAAATAGAAAGTATAATCTGATTGGGTGGCATAGCAATTCAATCGCTGTGTGTTGACCCATGATGCATTGCAACACTAACTTAAAACTGCTGATTATCAACATATTTTATTTTCTAGTAGATAAACATATATTTTAGATCATTCTACCGATGGATGTTTTCAAATTATAACGTTATGTCGTGGCACAATCCCATACATCGATAAACACGATAAAGCTATTGATGGGTTATTTCAAATCTCCTCACAACGGCCAAGGAAGCTGACTGCTCGCTTCTGGCTGTAGAGCGAATGTGTTGTCAAATGCGCATGCACAATGAATTGAGATGGTTGGTTTTGATATTTAATTGGTTCTCCTGTGCCAAACATCTCAGGCAGATCGGACGAAGTAGAGATTAGATGAACTTTAGTGGAACAGCTTGTGTCAATAAGGCAGAAATCTTGTGATTGGTTTAGAGCTCGTCATGTGACTACGTTTCTGTTATGCGCAAGTTTTTTGGTGAACATGTGAAGCCACAGTATGTGAATCAAATACTAGGCTATATTATATATATTTTGAATGTTAATGGGGAGGTAGCGGTAGGGGCTACATGAATTCAGAGAGAAGAGGTCAACAAGAGATTTATATTTTCAATTAGGCAACTGACGGAGATGGAGAGGACGTGCTAATGGCGTTCATGGATGTGGGAAAGCTGCATGACAACGTTGATAGAAGGAAAGTATATCAAGCAATGGAGGGATATGGATTAGAAAGAGGAGTGACAGGGTGAGTAGAGAGAATGTACAATGACCATTCGAGTTGTGTGATAAAAGGGACGGACGGATGGATGGAGCAGAGCTGAGAAAATTAGAGAATATAAAATATCTTGGAAGCGTGAATGAAGAGAAAGGTGGAAGTAAAGAGGATTTAATGAGAAGAGGACAGCAGGGAAAGTTGTTCAACAGGTGTGTAAGAGATCTTCTATGGAGAGTTGTTGTATAGGTGTGTAAGTGATCTGCTATGGAGAGTTGTTCTATAGGTGTGTAAGAGACCTGCTATGGAGAGTTGTTATATAGGTGTGTAAGAGACCTGCTAGGGAGAGTTGTTCTATAGGTGTGTAAGAGACCTGCTATGGAGAGTTGTTCTACAGGTGTGTACGAGACCTGCTATGGAGAGTTGTTCTATAGGTGTGTAAGAGACCTGCTATGGAGAGTTGTTCTACAGGTGTGTAAGAGACCTGAAGGGAGAGCTGTTCTATAGGTGTGTAAAAGACCTGCTATGGAGAGTTGTTCTATAGGTGTGTAAGAGACCTGCTATGGAGAGTTGTTCTATAGGTGTGTAAGAGACCTGCTATAGAAAGTTGTTCTATAGGTGTGTAAGAGATCTGCTATGGAGAAGAGAAGTGTAAGGAAGTGTTGTACAGGGCGTACTTTGTACCCATTGTCACACATGCAGCAGAAACATGGACATTGTATGTAAGAGAGGCAAGGAGAGCATGTTAGCTGTCACGAGGAGAAACAGGATTAGGAATGAAGTTATCTGGGGGAGAGTAGGAGTACAGGGAGTAAATGAGATAGTAAAGGAAGGGTGAGATGGTATGGACATGTAATGAGGATGGAAACGGAAAGGAATCCAAGAAGAACGATGGAACTAACGTATGTTTAAAAGAGACCACTAGGGAGACAAGAAATGAGATGGGAGGAGCAGGTGGTGGCAAGTGTTTAAGAGGAGAAGAATGGACAAGAGCAAGGGAGAAAGAATGATGGAAAGAGAGACTAAGATGTAGCAGTTTTACAAAACTGAACAAGCCACAGTCTGAAAGCAGTAAAAGATGATGATGATGATTTGAGTCCAATACAAATATAATTGGTACATTCCATTGAACAGAGTTTCTTCCATTTTCATTTTAAATAGGGACTTTATTACTAAAAGCTTGTAAGAGTTGTGAAACAAAATAATATACATTTTTACAGAAACCCTTTACCAAAAAGCATAAATTATATGATATACACCGTTTTATATACACATATATATATATGTTTAAAGCTCAGAAACTAATGGTTTTATGAGAATATATTTAAATTAAAAGATCGTAATTTTCGTATCTCAAATATTTGCAGGGATGTGTAAAAATGGGAAATTTCTGTCCATGTAAAGTACCATTAAAGTCATTTTATAAGAAAACGAGAATTTCCATTTTGTTTGTAATCTTAAATAGTATCTAGATACAAAATCTAATCAAATCATTTGTGCGGGTTTTGAGATTTTTTATTTATTTTTTGCCCTTCAGTAAACTACCCTTAATTTTAGGGTTAGGGTTAGGGTTTCCAAAATTTCTTCGGGAAAACCTTATGAAAACCCTAGATATGCCAAATTTTATACCTACTGGCATAATTGTTTCAGCTTTAGTCCAAAATATGGACAGACGGCATCAGGAAAGCCACTTTTTCAGGGGTTCACGAAATGTCGACATTTATCAAATTCTCGAGTTTGATATATATATATATTTTTTTTGATGATCACAATACTTCTCTCTCCTAGAGGTCGAGAGACAGTAACAAATAAGATGTGTCCAAATAATCATGAGTTTCAATATTATGAAATTCTCAAGTTTCAATGGTCAAGTAAAAAATGACAACTTCTTTAGAAAGTTAAATTATTCAAATGTTTAACCTTTTATATTAAAATTTTGAACTTAGTTCCATCAAATCCAAAACTGGGATCCATTTGGGTTGAAGTTTTGAAGCTTCCCAAACCCCTATAAAAAAATGTGTTTGCCCCACTTGCCTGACATCGAAAACCTCCTCCATGACGTTAATCTCGCAGTAAAGTTTCTTGGTGATCCAGTCCAGGGCTGCCACATGCCCCCTTTTACCGCCGAGAAGCAAATAGCGTCCATTGCGACTGTAGTTCATCCTGCAAACAAGGTTCTCTTTGGTGCCAATGTGCTCGGTACTCGTGACTTATACTAAATTAACTCTAGTTCAGACACATCAACCAGAGCCCAGACAGTCAACTTACCATTAACTGACACACAATTTAACAATAGTGTGACTTGTTTAAGTGGTCAGATGGTTGGTTCCAAGGCATCACTCTAGCGATAGACTGGACTATCGATGACGAGGAAATCCAAGATTTGAATCCCGGTCAGGTGTAGGACTAATGAGGATGATTTTCCTACTCTCCTTTCACAAAAATCGGGGTACACATTCTATTACTAACACATTTGAAATGTAAGCAAGTTAAAGTTGAATTACATTTTTTTAAAGACATATTAGTGTGAAGGCTGTTATTCTCACAAGTTCATGGACTCCTTGAAATATATTCACAGACCCATTTAGAGTCGTGGACTACTGGTTATGAGTCCCGAGTGTAAAGGAACCATTTATTTTACACCCCCTAAAAAAATATTCTAATCCCTTAAATTAATATACACACAACTATGGTAGGCTTAATACTTGAGAAAAACATGATTACGTCAAGATTTACCTGTAAGGTCCAAATTCCCGCAGATCAAGGTTAAAGTGTTTGGACGCGCTTGTTATGTCCACGGAGGCAGCAATTTGTTTCTGGGTGAACTGAGTCGTAACCTCTCCTTCGTCGGCCTCAAGATACCTTCAACAAATGTCCTGTTAGTATTCGTAATGTAGTCATATATGTAGATAAGCTTGACACATAAGTTTAGATTCATAGTTTATCTTTCTAGTTAAATATCAGCGTTTTTAAAATCACAAGTTTGATTTTGTTCATATAAAAGGAGCCTAATTTATTATAACGTCATAAGAAATTTATTGTACAATTTTTTTTGTGTATATTGCACCACATTTTACTATCTGTTAGGGTTAGATACTTATCTACTAATTAGGCTAGTGGTTTTGGAAATCAGGTAGGTTATATTTATAGGAAATGTACATGCATTTGTGTTGAGGGAAAGTGTAAAACCATTTTAGAAAAACCTCCCTCAGTACACTCGACCAAGATTCGAACCTCGGTCTCCCCATCGTCGGCCGTCTAATCTACTGCGAGAGGAGCGCGTTAACCCACGCAGCTACTGCTAAGCAGGTGAATGTACATTTTCAAGCAACGTTTTAACATATGTCAGTTAAAAGTCAAAACAAGTGTTTTTGTTACAACGAATTTTTTAAATGACAATTAGAAAACTAATTAAAAACATTTAATAGTGTCTAGTTTTCATAAAAGAAGGATTAATACCCCAAAACCAACGTTGATAGGAACATGAATTGAACGTCAAGATCATAGTCTGGTTTGCTTGTAACGAGGAGGTCGGGGATTGAACAGGTGTAGGTACAGAGAGTGAACAGTTGCTAAGACGCGGCATTAAGACAAACTGGTCAACGTCTTCTCACCCTGTATCCTCCTGTTGGAGCAGTTCCGTCCGAGCCGCCTGCTCTGTCGAGAAGTCAATGTCCTTCTCCCGTTTCTTCAGCCTCTTCTTCTGGAATGAGTTCCTGACTCCCTTCATATCCAACTTCTCCCCTCGACTGTGGTAATCCAACCTCTCCTGGGGTACCGGCACGCGGGCCCTCCTACCCGTGCCTTCCGCTGCGTTCCGCGGCTGTTTCATGTTGGCGACAATGACAGAACCGCGGAATTTCCTTTTTTTAGACTTCTGCTGCTTATTGTCCATTACTTTAGTATCCTCACCCTTTGCTTCAAAACTCATCTTCTTGTTTTTTGGAAATATTTTATTACGCTTTCTATTTATTTCTTTATTTGCATGTTTTGGTTGTTTTTCAGTTTTGAACTTTTTGGCAGTTTGGTTCTTGAATGGTTTGATAATCTCGTCATCGGTCTGGAAGTATCTGTCCATCTGGAATCCAAGCCACATGATGGGTTTAAATGGATTAACGATTTAATGAAAGTGAAATCTACACTTTGTGCAAAACAATTCATCCAAAGCAAATTAAACTTCATGAAAGATAAAATTATTTGCAGTTACTATAAATTCAAATCTCAGATGTTATAGACCTAACTTATATGAGATTGTGGCTCACAAAGGATTTGTGGTTGACACTTTGGAAATAGTAGGCCCTATAACTTTTTTCTAGATCATATTTTTACCATCTATAGGCACAATAAAAGCAAATTTCCAAATATGATAAAATTAATATTGTAAATAGGGGATATTCAAGTAGTATGTATGCACCTTAAGAGGCGAGGTGGGGGTCAAGCTTTGCTTATTTTTGCTGGCAAGGAGGAATGGGGTCAGAACAATGCATACAGTACCGTACATAAGATAAAGAGAGGGGCAAGAATGGTGCAGGGACCCAGACACCCCAAATGGACACATTTATTAGTTAAAAGTGTCGAAAAATGGATCCAAGGATGTTGGGCATTAGATTTAAAATGGTTCATATAGTTTTCTATTATTATAATAATTACCGGTACTCTATTTACTAATGATAATATATAGGCCTATTTTTTAAGTTTATAACTTTTTTCTAATTTTACTTGTTTAGTAGGCTTACAATAAGTTTAAATTCATTTTAATCCAGTGTTTGAGTTTATTGTTAATTATTGTGCACCATTAATTTACACCTCTACATTAATAACTACCAGCAATTTATAAATTGCATAAAAATAATGGTTATTCCTGAGAACAAATTAAAAAAAAAATCAAGCAAATGGTGGGAAGTGTCAAATTGGCCAAAAATGTACTCAGGTGATTGAACGCCTCCATAGTTTAAAAAATTAGAATAGGCTATGGTATTTTAGCGCAAGATCTTTCAAAATCACAGAATATCATGAAAAATAGATCTCTGTTGTTGACGCCTGGAAGGTTAGGTTTTGTTTGGTTGGGATAGCTTATAATGATCAAAATGATAGCTATTACGTATTAAAATACTTGTTAGGCCTATATCGTGTTGTGGATTTATTTTTAAATATTCACTTTCAAATTATTAAAGTTCTTTTGGGATTGAGGTGAGTTTTTTAAATGTTTTGGCTGGTTCATAAACTATTTTTTTAGCACCGCGTCTTAGAACGCCTTAGACAATGCGGCCAGCGAAGCATGTTTTGTGTGCTATTCCTGATATTTTTTTAAGGTAGCAAGAGAATGTGCTGAGTAAGGGGATGTAAGGGAGTGCAATCCCTGGTGAGTGATATTGTGTTAAAATAGTGAAAAACACTTTAGTGTAATTTATCAATTTATAAATAGTGAAAAACACTTTAGTGTAATTTATCAATTTATAAATAAAGATTCGCTAATATAGTGACCTTAAGTAAAGAGAGAATACTTGAGTAGACGGAATTATACAATTTATACAAAAGTGACTTATTCTTTGATACTTACCATGATGTTTATACTTTTTAATTTGGTGTTAGAAAACTTTTGAAATCATTCTAGAGCAAAATAATTTAACTCTGCATCGTTCTTAGATTTACCGCATGGATCAGAATAAACAGTAAACATACACATTGATAAAACCCGACTGTCGACCACAGAGGCACAGATCACATTACTCTCTGTCGAAACTCGAATGTCGACCATACCATACTCGTATCTATGCTGTCGACTGACTTTTGACTTTAACAGTCAACTACTCCTCTTCCACATTAACTTGAAAGTTTTTAGCCAACTATAGAAATCAAAATAGCACTAATAATTTTTTTTAGTTCAGATATGATTAAGTTAGCTCTAAATGTTATTTAGACAACTTGAAACAGAATTTAAGCATACTTGGGGAAAGTTATAAGCATAGGCTTCCTCTTCCATCCCATATAAGTGCACATGGGCCTAGGCCCGCATAGCCAAGATATAAGGACTTAAACAAAAGGGGGTTGGAGTTTTTATACAAAATAATCAAATTTAAATCCTACCAAAAGCTAAGATTTTTAAATGCTAATTATGTTCAATACCACATACACAACCAAACATTTATTTGCTTCCAGACAATACTTTTGGACTTATAATCGGTTTCAAACCCATTTTTAAGATTGAATAGTCTAAGGCGTTACTATCGTAATAGATTGGTCTGATGATGACAATCCCGAAGCTTGGTGTCCTTGAGCTGAGGTCTTGCCACTTCAGTTATACGCTCTCTGTGATTTTTTCTAGTACTTTTATCTTAGTTATTGTTTTTCTTAGGTTGGTTAAAAACTGTTAGTGTGGCGTTCTTTTGAGTGGTCCTTATGTAAACAAACTAACATGCATAAACATGATATATATTTGAGAAATTTTTCTTTAAATTTATTTTGTCACTAGGCTTAACTTTGTTAAATTTAAACTATACAGAAATCCCAAGTTAATTTTTTTCAAATGTATGTATAAATTCTAAAACATAACCTATGATACTATAGCTAAAGTATGATTTAGGTAGGAAGAACAGTAGAAGTTAGTAAAATTACTAAAACAATTTTTATATATTCATACATCAAGTAATGTTATCTGGAGTTGTAACTTTTGATAGATATTATCAATACCTATAAAATAGCACAGATATTACAATAAAATGTTTTCAATGTTGGCCGTAAAGAAATATGTTTGAATTTTCTCTACTGTTCTTCCAACCAAAAACAGACTATACCTTATAATTGATGTTTTGTTCAATGGAGTATCTTCTGCATTGACTTTAGTCCTGTGTTAAATTCCCTTCCAACCCACTCTCGAATCTCCTTTCATTCAATTTTGCTAAGCATAGTCCTTTTCACAAACACAATTATCTCTTTAACTTAAGTTCCTATGATATCCAACAGGTACCTTTTAACTTTGTCACATAATCCTTTCTACCCAAACATCACAATCTTCACCCCAACTTAAAATAATTATTTCACCTTACTCATAAGACTTACCACCTTATCCTAATTAAAAATAAGATATTGTATCTAGGATGACGGTAAAAGGTGTCTGTCCTGATTGTTTTTTTAAAACAATCGATGTTTTTAACAATCGAAGTTATTTGAATGTACTCTTATGAAGTATTACATAGTTGGGTATGGCTGAGATGATCAACGTCATCCGCCAGGTAAAATGTTGTAGTGTTTGTTATTGCCGCAGTTTAAGTGATGGAACATAGATGAGGAAGGTTGAATTTTCAAAGAAATGTAACCACATTCGTGAGGAAAAACGTGAAAAGCACTTTATGGTGTAAGTTAACAAACTTACCGTAGTTAATTGCTCCAATACAGATGACGTAATTAGAAGCTTAGCTCTAAGTACAAAACATGTGCTAAGATTTGACAGGCATTGTAAATCACACATGTTGAGAAGACAATTGTGTGGAACACCATTAAAAGTTCCCTTGTTTAATGTATTTAAAAGTTCCATGTTTAACGTCATTAAAAGTTCCATGTTACCCGCTTCAGTGGCCGCATGGTCTAAGGCGCCACTCTCGCAGGCGACTGGACTGCCATTGACAGGGAGATCGAGGTTCAAATCTTGTTCAGGTGTACTGAGGGTGGGTTTTCCACTCTTCATGCAAATTCAGGTGCGTTTTCTCCAAATATAACCTTTCTAATCCCTAAAACCGCAAGTGTATAACCCAAACAGATAGTAAGATGCAGTATTAAAAAACAAAAGTTCCTTGTTTAACCTCACTATAAGTATTGTTGGACCGCCATTGAACGAAACTCGGGGCTGTTTACCAATTTATATGTCCTGTAGTCATCACTTTTGACAGTGGGATTAATGTCAATAACTGTAAGATAAATACCAGTATTATTTGTTCATTAGTATTTTAAATGGTATAAAAGTGGTGACCTGGCGGTCTAGGGTTAAGGTGTCAGACCTCTGTGCTGGCGGTCCGGGGTTCAATCCTCGGTCCCGGCACAGATTTATCTGATTGCCAAACATCTTCCTTCACCTCTAACAAGACGTTTATTAATCACAACTTGTGAATGTGAGGAATGCCAGGCCTCCACCGTGGTTCGGATTCCACGTTAAACTGTAGGTCCAAAACTGTAGGTCCTCCATTTCATCTCACAATCACCCTACCATTACACATTAGCGTAAGTGCGTACAACCAGAATGGGTAGTAAGACATGGTGCTAATAATGATGATGATGATGATGATGATGATAAACAGTATAAAAGTACATTTCTTTAACAATTTGCTGATAATTAAGTATTACAAAATAATTCTAATCCCCAACTATTTGTGTGTGATTTTAGTTTTTAGAGTGGACCATTCTTGGCCGCACGACCATAAATACACACCATGTCCAGCGAAAATGACCTAGGACTTATTCCAACAAAGTGTTCAAGACTGAGGAGTGGGGGGGCCAGTTCTTTCCAGTCCATCGTTTACGAAACACACAAGAGCAGCAAGAAACGTGCGTTATCTCAGGCCAACCCGACGGAACCAGGTGCCCAGAAAGATGTCATCGACATGAAAAGAGTGCGGTACGAAGTGTTCAAGTTCGCCATGTCGGGGTATAACCCCGAGAAGAAAGAGGAGGCTAAAGTGAATCTTGCCATCAAGCTGGGGGCCAAACCACCAAAGAACAAGTATTACAACTATAAAGAGCTAAAGAAAATGAAAGAGGATAAAGAAAAAGAAAGTATTGATCGGTTGAAGTTAATAAAAGCTGGTAAAGATTCTAAGGGGAAATCAAATGATAAAGGATTGAAGAGGCTTACCCATCGGAAGAGGAGAGCTGAAAAAAGTGGAATTTTGGATCCTTATGGGAAGGTAATATTTGACAAGTTTTTTAGCTAATGAACTAAATTATTTTTTAACACTCCATCTCACCACTTGTTCGAACTGTTTACATGTGAAATAATTACATTCTCCCCCAAAACGCAGCACATCCACATTTACGTATATTCAAGAGTGTTCCATATTTTTTTTTCTCTTTCCTTTATGTTCATCGACTAGACATCTTAATACTTTAAGTCAAGTCATATTATTCTACTTCTAATTTATTTACTCTAGATTTTGTTTCCTATTTAATTCTTTTCATAGTGTCTGGCTCTTTCTACTAACAAACTAATTATCTGAACTTATATCGGAGTAATTTTTAGAATAATCGAAGAGTAAAAAAAAATTTCCTAATAATGTTATTGTTTTCTTTCTTTCTAAGCCATTTGTTCTTATGGAAAAAAAATTAATTAATTAATCCTCAATGGAGATTTGGGACCGTTTCTACTTAATAGTACTTGTTTTGATTCGATATTGAGATATTTCTTGTTTGTTATTTGGTCTAGATCTCGCCATAGCGGTTTGAGTAAAAATGAAATATATTGTGCAATTAACACTATTTTAACCCGTTTAAGTTGCTGGATGTTCGAACGTGCTACTCTTGCAGTAGGATAGACTGCCCATGATGGGGAGATCAAGGTTCGAATCTTGGTCAGGTGTTCTGAGGGTGGTTTTTTCTAAATGGTTTTCCACTCTCTTTCTCTCTCTCTTCACACAAATGCATATACACTTCTTCTAAATATAACCTTCATACTACTAAAAAGAACAATATAATATTTTACGCAGTGCAAATATTTAAGACAAATACTATTTTTAAACATAATTTTTATTGGACTTCATCCTTTTCTAACTAATCTTTTCCTGTTTTCTTCCCCCTACAGGTCACTGCCGTTATGAAAAGGAAAAGAAGATAACACTGGGCAGACCACATATATCTGCATATCATCTATTTATATGATACCAGCATGAATATAATGCTTGTATTTGAACAAATAAGATTAGTCATAGTCTTGTTGTTATTTGATTAAACTGTTGGAATGAAACACTGGTTTGAAAAATAAAACTATGTGTACTTTTTCAAAACTAAATATTTATATACTCTGGTTCTTCTCATTTTTAATCTAAGGTATTTAATGTGCACTTTCTGAACCAACATATTATATAACCACACGACTTATTAACTAACTTAGATCTAGACCAGACACAACAGCCAATCCCTCGGCTATTAATCCATCGCTGTGAAAGAGGAAATACATATTTCACTTGGTAATAGTAAATTTTTTGACCATACTGGAATTTGAAATCGAGACTCCGACTGAGGTATCTGACTACATTTAATTCCTATAAAGGCCATTAGAGGCTTATCAGTACTTAGTTCCAAATCAAACACAACAACCAGCCTCCAGACTGTCTTTTTATCACTTATATGGAAACTATTTTGTGGTGATACATTGTAATTGTGAGCAGGGAATTGATCCTGGCACTCTTATATTAGAGAAGAAAGGTGAAATCTGGAGAGTAATGATGGAAGGAGAAATGTCCCTGGACAGACAGTGTTGGGGAGAACTTGTTCGCAAACACCCTACCCGGCAAGTCTGAGGGGTTTCACGATGACGATGATTATTATTATTGTGATGAATCTTATATTTCAAGACAGATGCCTGTTACTGACTTAGCTAAGATGTCGAGCAAGGTATCTATCGCAACAGGGTGAAAAATAAAACAAGTATTACATTTTTATTTATTACAGTAAATTTATTGATTCATCAACTGTTTTTCTTTAACTACACAATCAGTTACAAAAACCACTTGTAACCAAACAAGTTACGTCTGGTTGTTTCGTAATGAGCATTTCTTCAACTAATTACAAATTATAACCCAAATTGCTATAATTGTCATCAGAAGAGCCAGAGGGCTAACAGCCTGTGTGAGGAATGATAGGGTTAATAAATACAAATATATTTTAGGTACAGCACTGGACAAATGAACCTACTACCTTGTTCATTTTAAAATACATAGGGATGGTAGTAAATCCATGTGTTCATGACTGTATCATCCAAACAAGATTATATCCAGGCCTGTCAAAATGGAGCTTACCAAAACGGGGTGTGTGGGGGGTGTAGTACAAAAGGGATGAGACAGTTTCGCCCTTCAATGCAGATCATAATTTGTTTTCAAACTCTATGGTAGTACTTTAATTTAGTTTGCACCCAAAGTAAACCATCACCTGACACCCCATTCACCGAGTAGAGCTGTCAAATAAAAATATCTTCATTGGTAATACCTGTCCTAAAAACATGTGCCTTTCATTAATGTATACTGCTCATTCTTTACATTGCAAGACGTTTTTGAGTTGGAGAGACACAAGTGTAATAGTAACCAGGCAAATAGGCTACACTTTGAAATGAGGCCTACGGCCTCGCATTCAAAGGGTTGACCATTTTGCAAATTAAAAGTGTCCCTGAAATCCCCGGTTGTAAAAAGCACATTAGTTTTGATACATGGTATGTAAGACCGTTGTCAAATAAAGTTAATTAGCACTCTTATTATCTACCTTGATTCATAAAAAGCAAACGTTATCAAAATAGTCCTAAGAGTTCAAAATAAAGCAGCTTTTTATTTTCTAACATTCTAAATTTTCTTCACACTTAATTCATGAATCACAGAGTATTGTAATAATTTTTACTGTAACCACCTACTATAAATTGACACTACTCCGGCGGTTAGAGGGCGGTATCTCCCCTACCTAGCCCCCCACCTTGTTCTACCCCCATTTCTGGGTGCACCACAGGTAGTAACCATAACACAACACTTCGGCCCAGGCTGCAAAGAGGGTGGGGGAACCTCGCGCCAAACAACTTAACTGACTCTCGTACGATCAAAAGAATGTATGTAAGACCTCTCCTCCCACCGCCCCTCATCCAGTAAACATTTCAACAGGCCTGATTGTATCACGCGGGTATTTGGGTGCATTGTTGTGTTATTTACGTATTTATAACAACTTGAAACTTGAGTGTTTAGGAATGTGGGCAAATGTTTCATACGTGCAGAGAAATAGAAATGAAGGAATTCAATTACATCTCACATTTGAAGTGATATTGGTTTTATGTATTTTTATAACTTAATATTTTGTTTGTAAATTATTATGAAAAAATACAAAAGTTTGTACGGTAATGTTAAGGACGGTTTGTTTTTTGTTCTTGTGGGTTTTTTTTTAATACAGGGAAATCATATTTGTAGTCGTTATAAAAAAATCAGCTCGTCTAGCTCTTCTTCGAATCTCAATACAGTATAAAAATATTTGAAATTTAAAAAAAAAAGAATATTTTTTTTAATCTAGCACAGCTATAATTTGAATAACAATAATTATTATAAAAAAAACACCACACTAATGTGATGCGGAAAAGAAATTCAACACAGGAATAATGTACACAGGAAGTAAACACTTTAAATTCAGACTTTTATTTAAAGAAAAACATAAAATATTGTTAATATTCTAGGCTTTCTAGCAGCATTGCTAGTATTTAGTCTGTTCTGAAAGAAATCTAGTCATTATTTATACAAGTTTGTAGTGAATTTTGTGTCATTATTTGTTCATCCCATTTTTGTGGGGGGGAGAGGGGGGGGCATGCTCTTATCGAGTGGTACCACTTGTAACATTTTAAAATCAAAGGAAACATATTTTTTTTTATCATAAGACTGTCAAAACACTCACTATTGTTATCTCAAAATGGAATACTTAAGATGAAGCGTTTCCGCAAATGATACTGGATACAAAGCCTGTACAAAATTCTGATCTGCACACATGCAACATTTCTCAATGCACATTGCGATGTGTGAGATTAAAGGAGGGGTGGGCTGTCGCCAGACTTTTTGGTTACATTGTACAGCTGTGGCTGTGCCACTGTTACATTTTCTCCACTCCTGCACGACATTTTGCGTCAGGGAGATAGTTTTAAAATCGTTTTACCCCTGATGGCCAGTAATTATTAATTTCTTAATTTTTTTATTCCTTAATTAACAAACAATATCCTCTTTTTATTGTGTTTTTGTTTGAGTAAATTCTTATCTATATTTATATTTACAACTACAAAAATACAACTTTTGAAAGTAAATTATGTAACTTAATAACATAAAATAATAGAATTGTAGATAAATGAAGGCCAAAAATAAGTTAAAGCAATAACACATATTTACCAACATTTCAATGCACCCTGACATCTTCTTAAGGAAGTAGTAATACAACTAAACAGGAAGTTAGCTTCAGTGATACCAACTTAGTTGTGAAAGATGAAAACTTCTCTAGTGGACTGAAGGGTTTGTAAATGCGTGTTAATGTCATTTCTATCACATTTATTAAATATATAAATATATTTTGGTTAATACACTTTATTTCATACATAAAACTTTTGAAAATAAAAATTTACGTTGTAGGTATCTGCTAAACTTGGTTTTTTTTAAAGGGGGGTTGCAACTTGATACTGGCCGCTTTTTTTTTTTAGTGGCATCATTGTCACACAAAATCTTTGCAATTTGTTTTTCTTTCGAAATTGAATTACTTTTACAATCAATATTCCGAACACACCTAAGTACTAATCATCGACAAACTTGTGCTCGCAACTAAACATGACCAGACCTCAACTTAAGGACTATGTGTGTGCAAATTACTGCATGTGGGTCTCACATTTACTTGTGATAATATAAACAGCTCCCATGAAGCAACGCTCACACGCTGCTGTGCAGTATTTTGTTTGTAGGTACAGTCATAACAACAAGTCTGACACTAGACGCCAAACTACATATTCAAGGGTGAGGGAAGCTTCATGAGGTTGCCAACTTTCATTTACTTTGTTATGTTGTCTGCTCTTCAACTTAATCACACTTTGACAAATCCACAAATGTATTTGCAAAATTAGTTTTTGGTGAGATTAAATTTTAAAATTAGTTTTTTTTAAAAGCTAACTGAAAAGATGGAAATATAATTTTAAAATAAAAAGATTTTCGGTTATTTCTTCTTCCTCATATAGAGAAAGTATAGTAATAGCAAAAATTTTCTGCATAAAAATTATGACATATTAACGTTTTATGTGCCCCTGAACAAAAATATGTGTATCTGTCTGATTGAGTGTACAGTCAAAATGGAATTATGGGTTTTGTTTGAACTTGACATTTTTATGTTATATGGTCATAACGCAAGTCTTTTTTTTTAATATTTAATTCTAGCCCTCAAATTAAGGGTAGTTTACTGATGACTGACTTTTGAAAAATTCAAAATTTTTCAAAAATGGTTCAAATAATGTTCTTAAACATAATATACAGATATGTTGAAAGTTAACTATTATGAATCTATTTGAGACTCCAATTAAAGATTGGTAACCCTGGCTATTAGTGTCAAACCAGGGTTTAGTGGCGACCACTAAAGTTGTGCTTTGACATGCACCTCAACAGAACATAATTAACAAATATTAGTTATTTAGTTATTCAGTAATTTGGGGTGTGTGAAGCTTCAAAAAACTTTGACCTGGCTTCGAATATTTGTTTACATCAACTTGGCTCCAAAAAAATAATCTGTTCTGACAAATTACAAAGCTTCACCAATAAAAACATTTACAGCCAAAATACACGTTTATGTTAAAATACAACAAGATTTTATCAAATATTCGACCAACGATTCAGCTTCAGTATTATTTCTTACATTTGATTCAACTTCGCTTCGAGTCGAGCTAGCATACTTTACACGCCCTTAGTAAGTAAGGATACATTTAATAATTTAACCACAAGCGAATGTGTTCACTGAATGGCAGTAGTCGATATGTGAAGAAGGGGGACTATCATAGGAACACTGACGCTACCGCTTCAAAACAGCTATGTTCAAGGTAACGATAAAACCAGGGATGTGGAGTCAGAGTCAGAGTCATGTAGTCTGAAGAAATTTTGGGTGGCATCTAAATTGGTAAAAATGTACTGACTTTGACTCCGGCTTCAAAATAGAAACTTATAATATTATAACAATATATGTTTACTGTATCATTTTAATTTTATACATTTTTTATTCTCTTTTCGACCAATATTTGTAATTTGGATTGACACATTTATTTAAGTATGTATATACATTCCCAATGTCAAAGAAGCTTCTCGTGAAGTAATCTGTATTGGAGCATTTTACTCAGGTAAATTTATTATTTATAGTTAATATACTTTAGCCATTTATAAAGGAATTGGACAGTAAAAAAAAAAAAAAGAGGAGACAATAGTTGAAAGCTTGGTGTACCGACCCCAAAA